>JARYGA010030457.1:0-66485 GCA_030545235.1 Helianthus tuberosus
TTACGCTTATTACGCATTCGGTTCGGTTTATGTAACTAGTTTACATAAACTAGCCTAAACGGGTCAAACCTTAACGGTTTTATCTCAAAATCCAGAATGTGAATGAAATACCCATATTAAGCAAGTCTCTGAACTTGTCGGGTCTAAATCACATTCTATCCGGTCTTCGCTTAATCGTGCGTACGAACCGTATATTTAAAACTAACCGGTCTAGGCTTAAGCTTAATTAAAGGCCCGTTAGAATTCTAATAGGTTATCATAAACCTCCGTTCCAGATTAGGAGAACCAGTAAAAGCTACGTGCGTTTGCTTATTGTGATTTATACATTGCTCAGGTAAATACTTTTAACTTATTTTCCCTATACGGGCTTGGGTTACGGTATATAGAATACCGCTTGATCGGGCATCAAATCCTCCACCGTTGAGTGGGTAATTGAATAAATTTGATCGGCTCGTTTAAACAGTCTTGTTACTTAAAGCCTTTGGGGGGGTTAATGACCATGTCCCGGATATCCTTGGCATCATTTTACGAAATGGCCACGACTTAAGCGCGGGGTGTAGGCGTACACCCGTCAGTGCACAAAAGGAATAATGTGGTGTGTCTATTGATCTTTAACCAGGACAAGATCCGGGCTACTGAACGCACAAGGAACATGTAATTCGTTCACAATATTTTAATATTAAATAATTCTCCCAAGTAAAATAAAATTTTTATGCCATGTGCATCCAAACCAATTTTCAATCATTTTCCAAAATGAGTCAGTTGATTGTATTTACCAGTGTAAACTGACGTATTTTCCCAAAAAGATTAAATGCAGGTACTAAGCGTAATTGGCTGGGATTTCTCCTTAGCATCATTAGAAGTCTCGCAAGCTTAAGATGCCTGAAGTTTGTTGAACTATTGTTTCCATTTTTATTACGATCCTTATGTGGATAAACTTTCGAATATTGTGACATTTGATATTACAATATTAAATTCGGTTGTATTATATCTTTTAAATTGCTTCCGTTGTGCATATTAAATATTGTGTTGTTTGACTATTATGTTGCCAACCACGTCACGATACTCCCCACCAGGCCCACCGGTGACACGTGGAAAACGGGGTGTGACAGGTTGGTATCAGAGCCAACACTAAGTGAATTAAACACTAGCCATTTGTGTTTAATCTCAGTTACACAATTGCACATTCTAAACTTTCGAGTCTAGACATATAACATAGGACAAATTCCACTTGGTTTTGTTTTTTTTTTTATCCTTTACTTTATTTTATATATTTTGTTGTTATCTCATATTATAATGACAGGATTTGAAAATGCCGCCAAGATTCTTCAGGAGAAAAGGAAGAGGCAAGGGGCCAATCACCGCCCCCAATGATAATGAAGCTGGACCATCACATGCGCGAGCTCCGTCTACTACCGAGAGTGACGACCCTCGGCAGAACAGGAGGAACTTGTTTGAACCAGCCAGACGATCGGTATCACACAGCTCTACACCTCCGCTCCAAAACCCTTACGGGCCACAACCGGAGTACGAGCCCAACAACCCTCAGCCTTCCTATATACCCTTGCAACGATCCTTATCACATCATTCTTTTGGTGACCCTACACCAGTATTCAGGGGCCGGTTTAACCCGGCCAATTACATCCAAGAACCCGTGGGTTTTAACCCACTGGGGCCAAAGGATCATTTCTCTGGCGATCATGCGGACGACATGGACGAGGATACGGACCCCGTCGAACCTGCAAGTGGTACTCCAAACCACCCGATAGAGATCTCTGACGGATCTTCTTTCCATGGATCACCCTATGTTGGTCCAGGTAGCTTAGCTATGTTCACCAGGCACGAGTGGTACTATACACCTCCTCACCATTCGTCTCCTGAGCAGCAGCAGCCGCAGCAACAACAGGATCCCTCTGTGGATTCCAGATTCGTGGCAGTCACGCCACCGCCGCCAGTGCAGCCGGCGCCTCCGCAACCGCCGAGGCGAAGGAGAACCGGTGCGTGCATGTCGTCACGAGCAGGGGATTTCCATTTCAGCTCCCCACGTCAATCCAGTGGCAGCCACTATCCGCCACATCAGGAGGACCCACAAATGGGTGGACCCTCTAACCCAGCTGTACCGCAGCCGCCACCGATGGGTTTTGACAACCCAATTCCAGCATATACGGGTTCCATGGCATACAACCCGTTTGAACCACCGACTCACCACAACTATGGTTACGCGGAGGCCGATCCTTACATGGTAGCGGCTAATTATAACGCTCTTCACCCGCAGGGACCATACGGAGCTCCATGGGGAGTAGGTTACCCGACTCAGGGGTACCAGATACCTCCTAGGCCTATTATCCGGACGCAATCACAGCCGCCACGGTTTTCTCCCCCAGAAAGGGAGGAAATCCTACAAAGGTTGGATGAAGTAGAGCGAGGCTTCCACCGTGACCGTAGGGAGAGACAGAGCTTCTTCCAAGGATTAGCAAGCTTGATCAAAGGGAAGAACAAGAAGGATCATTGAATCCTTCCAATTGTTCTGGAGCCCTCGCGTGGGCATATCTTGTTTAATAAACCCCTACGTGGGTATGTTTGTTGTTTATTTTGACCCCTGCGTGGGTCTATCTTTCTGTAAACCCCTACGGGGGTATTTTATTTGTGTAAGTCCCTGCGTGGACTATTATGTTTATTATTAAGCCCCTGCGTGGGTATGTGTGTTATTAAGCCCCTGCGAGGGTAAGTATTTATTTAAACCCCTGCGTGGGTAAGTTTGTTATTTGAAAAGACCCGTTTAGGGCAGCGTGTAATATTGTAATAAATTAATGGAATGTTTGTTTTATAAATTTCATGTTTGCCATTATGTGCATAGATAAATTATATATGAAATAAATAAATTAAAAACATTCCTTTTAAAAAAAAAATCTGCCTACTTTAAATTTTTAATAAGAATCTTAAAGAGTGAAACCTAGCCTTCGGGTCATTTTAAGGCCAGGCCAAGATGGTAAGACCTGTTCAAAAGATTCAAATCCCTGTTAACATTTGTATACATGTTAACGCTCCTGGCAGACATGATTCATTTGAAATCACACACGTTATTATTATATAAGGATCTTTCTAAAGATTCCAAGCCCAACTTAATGATCTCTGAATCATGGGTTAAATCATCAATTAAGATGATCATAATTTAACCATACGTGGTAATATGGTGCCTACGGGCCCTGCTCATTTCCATATGAGCCAAAAGACAGTGGTAGCAATGACTCCCTGTCAGATAAAGGTAATGAACTAGGTTCAAACCTTCATGCTTTGATTCTCTGAAATCATAACTTATAAATTAAATTGTCCATGTGACTAGGCCTTTTGTGCCACAAATAAAACTGTTATGGTTTTATAATTAGGATAAATTATTATAGGAATCCTAAATAAATATGATTAATAAATTAACCAAATATGGTCTCTATTTACCATGGTTAATGAATTTCCCTAAGGGGCAATTCCATAATAAACTCCCAAATAAACTATTGTCCTTGTTTTCTGCAACAGTTCAATTAAAATTGCTAACTCGGACGAGGGTAATAGTCATCCAGTGGAGAATAACGAGAATGCCCGGATTAATTTAACGGGTGCTGAATTGAAAGCAATAATAGACGGCGCAGTTACACAGGCATTAGAAAGGCAGTATGAAGAGTATAGTGGAACTCGTAGTAGGACCCTATCTACACAGCCTTCAAAGCCACCGTCCAAGAAGGACGACTCGAAGAAAGATGATGATCGACGCTCCTCGAACCACAGTGCTCCATCTCAGCAGGTTGTACTTAATCAAGGACCTCGTGACAAGGGTTGCTCGTATAAATATTTTGTTTCTTGCAAACCCCGGGATTTCACTGGGGAGAAGGGAGCCATTGACTGTATGACGTGGCTGGATGAGATGGATACGGTTGTGGATATCAGCAGATGCGCTGAGAGAGACGTGGTCAAGTTTGTGTTGCAGTCTTTTAAGGGTGAAGCGTTAGCATGGTGGAGATCTCTCATTCAAGCCACCGGAAAAATCCCATTGTACAACATGTCGTGGGAACAATTTGTTGCCCTTATCAGGGAAAATTACTGCCCTCAACATGAGGTGGAGAAGATAGAGTCTGATTTTCTATCATTGGTGATGACAAACCTTGACTGTCAAGCTTACCTAACGAGCTTTAACACCATGTCCCGGTTGGTTCCTTATCTGGTAACCCCGGAACCAAAAAGGATAGCTCGATTTATCGGTAGTTTAGCCCCGGAAATCAAGGCAAGCGTGAAGGCTTCTCGGCCAGCTACTTTTAGGTCTGTAGCTGACATATCTTTATCCCTTACTTTGGATGCGGTCAGGCAGAGATCGCTGAGGAATAAGGTGGCTGAGAAGAGAAAACGTGAGGATGATAGTTCACGTAGATCGAACAAAAAGCACCGTGGGAACGGTGACAACAAGAAAGGATCGGAGTCAAGGAAAGATGGGCATAATTCTGGAGAGAAGCCCAAATGCAAAATTTGCAAGAAGCAGCACTTTGGAAAGTGCAGACTTGAGTCGAACTCACAGACTCAGTCAAAAACCTATGCTTGTGGTATATGCAAGTCCACAGATCACAAAACCTTGGATTGCAAGAAGATGAAAGACGCAACGTGCTACCGTTGCAATGAAAAGGGCCACATTAAAACCAACTGCCCTAAGTACACCAAGAAGCCTGAAGAGGCCAAGAAGACTAATGCTAGAGTCTTCAGAATGGACGCAAAGGAAGCGGTTCTAGACGACAACGTTATTACAGGTACTTTCCTTGTAAATGACGTCTTTGCTAGAGTACTTTTTGATTCAGGCGCTGATAAGTCTTTCGTTGATAAAAAGTTTTGTGAATTGCTGAAATTACCTGTCAAAACCTTAAATATGAATTATGAGGTGGAGTTAGCAGATGGCACCATAGAAACCGTCTCTACTGTGTTAGATGGATGTGTTATATCCATTAAGAACCATTCTTTTCCTCTATCTCTGCTTCCCTTTAAGTTGGCCGGCTTTGACATAGTTCTGGGTATGGACTGGTTATCTCATAACCAGGCCCAAATTGTCTGTAACAAGAAACAAGTGGTAATAAAGACTCCGTCTGGTGAATCACTTACCATTCGGGGAGATACCCAGTATGGGCTACCTGAGCAACCGACTATGCTCAAGGCTTCAAAATGTTTAAAGAGGGGTTGTGTCATCTACATGGCACAAGTGATTATTGACGAGCCCAAGCTGAAGATAGAAGACATCCCTGTCATCTCTGAATTCCCAGAAGTTTTTCCGGAAGAACTACCTGGTTTGCCACCAGATAGGCAAGTGGAATTCAGGATTGATATCATCCCCGGAGCAGCACCAGTTGCTAGAGCACCCTATAGGTCGGCTCCAACGGAGATGAAAGAATTGAGGACACAGCTAGATGAATTGCTAGCTAAAGGTTTCATCAAACCTAGTTCGTCTCCTTGGGGAGTGCCAGTCCTGTTTGTCAAGAAGAAGGACGGATCGATGCGTCTGTGCATCGATTATCGTGAGCTTAATAAGGTCACGATCAAGAATAGGTATCCTTTACCCAGGATCGACGATTTGTTCGATCAATTACAAGGAGCAAGTTATTTTTCGAAGATTGATTTGAGGTCAGGCTACCATCAACTGAAAGTTAGAGATGAAGACGTGCATAAAACAGCATTTAGGACTCGTTATGGTCATTACGAGTTCCTAGTGATGCCTTTTGGGCTCACTAATGCACCTGCCGCATTCATGGATCTCATGAATCGCGTTTGCAAGCCATACTTAGATAAATTCGTCATCGTTTTCATCGAAGACATTCTTATCTATTCGAAGAATCAAGCTGACCATGAGAAACACCTTCGCTGTATTCTCAAGCTCCTGCATCAGGAGAAGCTCTACGCTAAATTCTCCAAGTGTGAATTTTGGCTTCGAGAAGTCCAATTCCTTGGACACGTGGTTAGTGAGCGTGGTATCCAAGTGGATCCCGCTAAGGTCGAAGCAGTTATGAATTGGCAAGAGCCAAAGACGCCTACGGAGATTCGTAGCTTCCTGGGATTGGCAGGATATTACAGGCATTTCATTGAAAAATTTTTAAGGATTGCTGCACCCCTAACTTCCTTGACCAAGAAGAAAGTAAAGTTCATATGGGGCCCTAAGCAGCAAGAATCCTTATTATTTTACATCAGTGGGTAAAAATTTTGGTGTCAAAATTTGGGTTTAGATAGGCTTTATGCTATTTAAGTCGTTTAATTAATAAAAAGCTTCTTAATTACGATATTGAGCATAACTCCTAATCTAGACCTCAAACTGATGTCAAATTTTTAGGACAAGTTTATAGATCAGTAATAAAGGTTTTTTTTCCTCTCACATTTTCAAAAATCTCGTTTTAAGGTAAAAAGGGCATAATGGTCAACATTTAGGCATATAACGGAAACATGCAAATGAATAGGATAAATTAGGATCCAAGTTGTATAATGTCAGAGGGTTATACTAATATGAAACATGGACCTAATGGAAGCCTAAGGAATTTCTAAAACAATCTAAATCGGGTCAGAACTGAAAGTCAAAGCAAAAGTCTACTTTTGCGACTTTCGGTTCCGAACCGAGCCTAAACTCAAAATTGTCGGGTTGAACATGTTTAGACATGTTCTTACATTAATTACCAAGTTATATGAGTGATAAAACAGGTTTCATGGATTCTACATTGTTAGTTATGTGTTTATTTGAAAATTAGCTTTCTATTGACTTTTTACAATTAAGTTTGACCCGACAATTGACCTAGTTAGAGTGGGAATCAGAGGGTGCCCTTTTAAGGTTTTATTACCCACATAATTACCAACTCATAGCCACTTTCAATTCGAAAAATGACTGTACCATTAGTGATTAATCACTAAGTCAAACCTTAATTATGACGATTTTGACTTTAGGCCATTAAACTAATAAAACACGAATTAGAAAGTTAAGGAAGCTTACAAAGGGTCCAATGGACTGAAAGGAGGTTCCCAAGAGCTCAGGATCCTCTTACATTAAGAGATATAGCATAATTGATGAAAGTGTGTGTTAGAATGTGAGAAAAGTTCACCTATTTATAGCTTTTGAGGAATGATTTGATTGTGCCAAGTGTTAGAGTGAGTTAACCAGATTACAACAGGTGTAATACCAGTTATAAAGTCTGTTGGCAGCCCCTAGAGTGATTAAAATGGTTTTGGAAAGGAATGGAAACAAGGAACAATCAAAACTAGTCTTTCAAAAACAACCAGCTCCTGCTGGGTTCTTTCTGGCGGCCCGCGAACAAGGAGCCCAAAGGGCTACGCGGCCCGCGTGGCTTGTCTGGCCCAACATAAGTTTGGCAGCTTCTGCAGAATCAATCCCTGTGTTTTATTTTTCGTGTGAAACAGCTTTTAAAGTGCACAAAATAACTAAACTAGTAACAAAAATGCTGCTGATTGTTTTTTAACAGCCCGCAGAGAGCAGGTCCTGTGGGCTCGCAGCCCGTGAAGTAGCCCAGTCCAGGCAACGAATATTCAGGTTGACAGATCTGGTCCCTGTCCTCTTTATTCAGCATTTAAATCTTTTATAATCTACCAGAACAATCCCTGAACTAGTTCTAATCCCTTTTTGACTTTCAATTATGGCCAAATCAGTCCTTGTATTATTTTCAATCCCTTTTAGACTTTCAATCATGGCCAGATCAGTCCCTGTTATGATTTAAACATTATTGACTTTCAAAACTGACCACATCAGCCCCTGTACATGTTAAATGCCATTTCTGACACATTTAAAGCCCGTTAAGCCATTTTCAAGGCTTAAAAATGATGCCTAAACATAGGGAACATAAAACATCTCAAAAACATCTTGGATGTCGGTTCGTTTGGTCGTACGGTTGCGTCGTTCGGCTAGTTACGACGAAACACGAACGTCCGCGTAAAACGATCCAAATTACGCGACGAATGGAATTTTATCATGTCAAACACTAAAATAAAATATTTTAATGATTACGTAAATTCTTGGATGTCCGGATATATTCAGAACGTAAGATATGCGCGAAAATGCAAACTTATGCACTTTTTGACGCTTTTAGTCCCTATTGATCAAATAAGTTTATTTTTGCGCACCAAACACCTCTAAGCCTATTTCTAAGCTATGTAAAGAATATTTGGGGCATGTTTAACCTATTATCATATTCCAAAAGGTTCGATACCATACGAATCGGTACACTTTTGCAGTTTGACGCAAATAGTCCCTTTAATGCTCAAACTTGCGCATATCATTGTTTAATAGCATAGAAGCCTTATCTAATCCATATTAGGAATTCTTGAGAGTATTATTAACCATCACGATGCTTCGGGTTTGTTAAAATGTCATTCAGAGGTATAATTAAACATATTGACGCTTTTAACCCCTTAAACTTGCAAAGTTGCGAATAACGTCTCTTAAAGGCATAAAAGCCTTAGACGACCAATAATTGGCATTCCCGAGAGTATAATCAAATATCATGAAGCTCCTGGTTTGTTAAAAGGTCACTCAGAGGTAAGAATTAACATGTTGACCCTTTTAACCCTTCATCGCGCAACTTTCAATTAATCACGCAAACGGCTACACTCGATCAATCAAGTTGCCCATTTGTGAATATGAATACTATAAGAGGTTATTCAGAAACTTAATTTAAGTATGTTAACACTTCCAGTCCTTTCATAATCAAAGTTTTTGATTTTTCAAAAAATTAGTCCCTTAAATTCAATGTTTGACTTTATTAGGGTTTATTACACGTGTCAATACATCATTGGACGTGATTTTACGAGGTGTTACATCCTCACCCCCTTAAAAGAAATCTCGACCTCGAGATTTGCTAAAATAATGGAAGTACTTTCTTGTCGTATATTGGACTTAATCTCCATAATATACTTGGGCCTCTAAGGGCACCCCAATTGACCTTTTATAACAGGTACATGTTTTCTTTTGGAGCTTTTAAACTTGTCGATCCTTAATCGATTCTGGTTTCTTATCAAACCATAAGTTTTCATTAATCTGCATATCATTATGCTATCGACTTGACGGTTGGACATATCCTTAGATCATCAGTGTGGAACACATTGTGACTACCATCAAGTTCCTCGGGTAAGTTTTAGCTTATAAGTTACCAATCTTGATATATTCGATTTTCCTCGAATGATTCTATATATCTGAGCTTAACTAGCCCGTTGTATTAAATTTTCAGCACACCCTTCCAGGGTGATACTTTCTGTTGAATCTTATTCCTTAACAAGAACTTAAGAGGTTTGCGACTTTCATCAATTATTGATTTCCCGCCGATTACTGGCTATTTCTAGACGATCATAAATTTTTATAATCTCATCCGTCGTTTCCAAGGTAATCCTTCAGATCTGGGTAATTGGATTAACCAAAATTCTGTCCATTAATCGGATTCTTGACATTCCATCTATACAAGGTCTCCAAAGGAGCAGCCTTGATACTTACATAACAACTATTAGTTATAGAAAAGCTCATTTAAGGTGAGATGGTTATTCCAACCACTACTTAAACCAATCTTAAGGAATAGCTAATCCTTATAGTTAGTCGAACAAGTCGGCGATCCTGGGCAGCTGATGGTGATTCTTAATTGTTTCCTAAATAAGGTTGCGGTAATCAATGCATAAGCAAAATGAACCGTCTTTCTTAATTAATAATACCGAAATTCTCAGAATTTGAATCAGGTCTTAAGAACCTTTATCTTAAAATTCATCTAATTAGGGTTTCGATTCTTCCAATAACGATGGTACTAATTGTCATGGAGATTTCACAATACTGCAGCCTTAAGCGGGATGTTAATCTTAACTCTACTTGCCTTTCAGGAGGTAAACAGGGTAATCTTTGGAGAAGATAATCAAGACACAAGGAGATTACAGAGATTTCCCAAATCTCAATCCCCCGGTTTTACTATCATTGCCTGTGTCAGATAATTGACACATTTTCTTTATGAGTCCACGGATTCCTTAATCAGAGACACTTACCTAGAAAATCCTACATTGGATATCTCTTTTGAACACCACTAGCCGACTCTAGTACCATATGACCATCGGGATATCTCAGTGGTTCCATACATTAAACCCCCATACTGATCAGGCATGGAAGCAATCTATGGGACGCACTAGGATACGCAAATCCTCATATGGCTCCTTTTATCGAGCATAGTCTAGCATTCGCAGTTGATAGTAATCAATGATATAATAAAATAAAATAACATATATCATCGTACTCGATCTGGAGAAAGAGTACTTTAGATTTTAAAGGATGAAGATTATAGGACGAGAAAAAGAAGTAAGGGTCTCTTATGATTCTTGTTGGTAAGTTTTACCTTACACTTAATGTCTGGAGTTCTTATGGGAGAATTCTAAGAGTTTGCTAAGCTTATGGTCTTATGAGAGACTCAGTAGTACCTAAATCTAAACGTATTTCTTAGTAATAAGATCACAATAAGGGATTTATCTGGTGTCATCCTTGATATGAACTGCCTCTAACATTCATCAGGAGGGTTTAGGCGCCTCCATTCTTAATCCTTCTATACTTAGCTATAAAATCTTAGAGGGTTTTAGGGCAGTCTCAGCTTCGACTGGTTCATTTCTTAATCTATATAACGTGAGTAGCTGAGATAGATCCATAATGGATTTATAAGAAGCAGGCTTTGAAACCCTAATATGCCCTTTTATTACCGATGTTAATCCACCCATAATTAATGCATTAAGCTTAGATTCCGGGTTAACTGGATAGGGCACTATCTCAGATAATAAGCTAAAGTCAGTAACATTCTGTCGACAGTCTATATCCTTCACGGTTAGAGTCAGAAAATTCTTATTCCACCTTTTCCATTCCATGTCGCAGTCAATTGGTTTTTTTTCTGATTAGTCCATGAACTTGGACCATCCCAAATATTGTGAGAGCATTCTTCCTGTAACTTCATTAAAGTCTTCCACCAATTAAGGGCACTGCCCTTGAATAACTGTGACACATATCACACAATGTCTTTCTCAGCACAACCATTGATGTCCATAATGGTTTCTATTTCATCCAACACTTTCATGCAATCATTGGCCCATTTTTCGCCATTGAAGTGTCTTGATTTGCAAGAGACGAAGTACTTTTAAGTACGTCCTTTAGAGGAACGGGGCTCCTTACTATATATATCATCTTATTTGATTCATTTTTCGCATTCGAAGTATGAACAAAGCTCTTTTTCATGATCAGAGGGAATATGATTTAGAGGTAGTAGCATTCTGCTCTTTGAACCTTTTTATGACCTTTCTCATAGCCTTTCTAACAGCTGCGTCAATCATATTAACCTTGAGGTTCACATTTGTTGCATCATTAGAATTTGTCGCATCATCTGTATCGCGACTGTTATTTGTCTCATTCAAGTTTGCCATACTTGAAGCTCGGCACTAAACGCCAAAATTAAACAATTTCTTAATTGCATTTCTATAGCGAGTCATCACCCTGATGACCTAACATACAATAACCATGGTATTATTAAACCATAAAATCTAATAGGGTATGAACATTCCTAATGAATGTTATTTGAATGTACATCAATTACATTCAGCCTAGGTTACAAAAGGACCATCAATGGCCTTTAGGGTTTGGACCGAGTCCATTACCCTTTTGACAGGGGATCAAAATGTCCCAACTGTCTTTGGCATATAGATGATTTTAGATAGCTCGAAGGCTTTCCATAATGGCTTTCTAAAATATGAAACATTAGTCCGTCAGGAAGGACATAAATAATCATATGGCACGAAGGCCTTGCCGCAGAAGACGTTATAAGATATGGCAACAAATGCCTGTCACGGAGGATATTAATTTATAAGCCGCAATCTTATTAGATTAGGGGTTTTAAGATTTGAACCTAGTTCTTCACCGCTTGACAGGGAGTCATAGACTACCATTGTCATCGTCTTGAAAGATGATTCATTTAGGTACTGGGCAAATCATAGGACATCACTAATGGATGTTTTCATATATACATACATGTATATATATATATATAATTATCATCATTGAGTATATTAGTCTTGATCTTATCGATCTTATAGACTATAAGGCTTGGGCATTGCCCATAACCTTAGACGATGTACCTTAATGGTCACATTTGACAATGTCTCTAATGGACAATATAGTATATAACCCGTAGGCGATATAGATCCTAATGGTGATTCGGGACAACGTCACGAAGGGCAATACAATAAACACACTTATATATAGGAAGTACCAGCGGCGTATCCACCATATGTTTATTGTATTACTCTAGTTTCGTTATCTAATCCCCGTCAAGATACACATAAATCATAACCATCGAGGCGGAAAGTACTTCTTGAAATCTCACTATGAAGATAGGAAGACCTAAAACTGTACTTCAAATATCCTATAAAATAATATGATCATCTCATCAGCTGATATTAGTCATGATCGCACTAATCATATAGACTATTAGGGTTGGGTATAACCCACTACTTTGAACAGGGGATCATAAAGACCACCACTAACTTTGTCTTATCTTCCAATAGAATAAAGTATAGCCCGTAGGCATTTCATCACTAGGGATGTTAATATTATGATCATCATACTGATGATACTGGTCAGGATCGCATTGATCATATAGACTATGGGATTTGAGCATAGCTCACCCCCCCCCCCTTGGGCAAAGAATTATAAAAGATTACAATTGCCTTGTCACTATTGGACAATATAATATAGCCCGTAGGCAAAACATCATTAAGGATGTTAAATTTAATCATCGTATTGATGATTTTTAGTCATGATCTCATTGATCATATAGACTATTAGGTTGGAGCATAGCTCACTACTTTGAACAGGGGATCATAAGGATCACAATGTCAATGTCACTAATGGACAATATATTATAGCCCATAGGCTCTTCATCACAAATGGATGTAATACTTTGATCATCATACTGATGATACTTTCCATGATCTAATTTGATCATATAGGCTTTAAGGCCTGGACATAGTCCAAATACCCTGACGGCTGGTGTGGTCTCTCAGGTCACACTGCCAGGAGTGTTAACATGTTCTCAGATGTTAACAAGATTACTTTGTCTTAATGGTTACACAATATTACTATGATCGCATTGATCATATAGGTTTGGAGGCTTGAACATAGTTCACCACCTCTAGATAGAAGGGGTATCTCCCTTAACTATCATAGTAGAGGGAATAATCATCCTTAACTACCAAAAGTTTTGGCCAATTAATGTGGACTTGCCACTTGGCAGCGGTAAACCATTAAGAAGATCTTTTGAAATTATTTAGCAGATCGATAAAATTCGAATCAAGTGATACATAATGGTTGATAAAGGACGAAATGAATACCTATATAAATTTTTAAAACTTCCCGTAAATCATTAGGAAATTACCATAGTGCCTTAAACAGGACCTTTAGTATCATATTTGTCCATAGAGGACTTTTAAAAGGAAAATATATGTCCGTATAGGGATTATACAAATATCATAAGTCCGTATAGGGACTATATTAAAATAGTTTGCCCATGAAGGGACTATAATAAAGTATCAGGTCTACGAAGGGGTTACCAGGTGATATCATACCCACTAAAGGACTTATAATGAAATCTCATGCCCATGGAAGGATTATTTAGAAATAACATATCCCCGAAAGGATTTTAACGAAATAATATGTCCGTAAAAGGACTATATTGAAATATAATGCCCTCGAAGGGACTATAATAAACATACGTATATACCAAGTCTTATTAGGAGACGTAGGTCCACAAGGACTATGATGAAATACTATGTCCACAAAGGACTATAATAATCAAATGCCCAAACAGGGACTTTAATGAAAAGAAGTATGATGAAGGTAGGGTCTCCTAATGTCTTCCTTTCTTTATTCTGGTTGTTTCTTCATCTTTATTTATCGTACGCAGTAGCGACTCTGAAGATTTTAGTGAATAAAGTAATATTTCAAATCAGGATCCATTGCAGAAGTAGAATCCAAGGATTCAATGATTAAACAAAAAAAACAAGGATCACGGATTAGGTTTTGACTGGTATATTCTAAGTCTGAAATTCCGAAACTCGGAGGTAAGAAATAGGGATTAATAACATCCTCATGTATCATCTTCAATGTGGGAGCCTTAGGGACCTCCTGGTATGGACTCCGTAGTCTGGATAAGGGTTTAAACAAATTTGGTTTTGGAAACAGGTCCATAAAGGTCTTTCTTCCAACTGGTTGTACGCTTATCCGAGCCGCGGTACGAAGCTTGGCATTTCTAGGCTTCGAATGTGGGGAATTTCCATCACGGCTTCTTTACCTAGCGATATATTCAAAATATATAAAATCGAAAACAATATTTTACTGAATAGGGATGAGAGTATTCCTATGTTAAGTCTAGACTCAGAAGGTCTGAGGAATGTGCTACTGTGTCATTTGAGATTAAACACTAAAGGCTAGTGTTTAATTCACTCAAACGTTGGCTCTGATACCAAGTTGTCACACCCCGATATTTCCACGTATTACCGGTGGGCCCGGTGGGGAGTATCGTGACGTAGTTGATATCATCATAGACAATTTATCACAGTTTAATACACAGCGGAAGTCGAAAGATAAAAACATTACAAACCGAATGAAAGTAATATCAATTATTACAAAACGGTTGTAAAGGATCCATAGGAGGATCAAAGATAAAAAGGATCATTGTTCAACAGATTATAACATCTAAGCTTGCAAGACTCTTTATTGATGCTAGGAGTAGCCAGCCTATTCCGTCTAGTACCTGCACTTAGCATTTTTGAAAAATACGTCAGTTTACACTGGTAAATATAATTAACCGACTCATTTTGAAAATGTTTAAGAAAATTGATTTGAATGCACAAGGCACAAAATATCTTTTATAACTTGGGGTAATTATTTATAAATAAACTTGTAAAAGAATTACATGTTCGTTATATGTTCAGTAGCCCGGGCTGAACACCGGGTTAAAGATTAATTGACACACCACATAAATATAATTCTGCGGCGAGTTATTCTCGAACAGGCGGTTATATCTTTTTATATATGCACCGGCAGGTGTATGCCTACACCCCTTGCTTAGGTCGTGGCCATTTCAATGAATGATGCCAAGGATATCCGAGATATGGTCATTAACCCCCCAAAGGCTTTAAGCAAACAAAACAGATTAAACGGGTCATCTCAATAAATTAACCTTCATATGATTAACAATTCAATGCCCGACCAAGCGGTATTTTATATACCGTACCCCAAGCCCGTATAAGGAAAATAAGTTAAAAGTATTTACCTGAGCAAATTATATAAATTTATCCCAGTCGTACAAATCAGCAAGTGCAAGTATCTTTTACTGGTCTCCTAAATCTGGAACGAAGGTTTTAATTAACCTATTAGATTCCTAACGGATCTTACTTAAGTCTAAACTTAGACCGGTTAGTTTTAAAGGAAGATATACGGTTCAAACGCAAGATTAAGTGAAGACCATATTAGAATGTGGTTTAGACCCGACAAGTTTGTATACTTGTATAATATGGGTAAACTAAACACATTTTGGATTTTGAGATAAAAATGATAAGGTTTGACCCGTTTCGGCTAATTTATGCAAACTAGTTACATAAACCGTACCGAGCGTGAAAAATGCATAACGAGCAAACACATGAGTCATGAACAGGTTTCCTAAGTTAATATGCCTTAAATATGTTGTGATATCAGTAGGATACCTTCCATTATGCCCAAAATGGATTTAAACTCAAATTATGCCCCGTAGGGGTATTTTGGTCATTTTAAAACTTATAAAGAGTTTAAATATTAATCTGAGTTTCAGGTCTGATATAATCAGTAAAAATATTTGTTTTTATAAGTCATAACAGTAGGGTATTGCATATATGTGAAATTATCTTTTATAACCAAACTATGCACCGTAGGGGCATTTTGGTAATTTCACATAAGCTTTAAAGGTCAAAATTAGAATTATGAGTTCAAAACTTTTGCTTACTGTTTAATTATAAAAATTTACTTCAAACATCAGTAGGTATTAAGTTTTGTATGCCAAAAATAGTTTTAACTCATACTATACGCTTAAAACGCGTAAAAGTCGGTTTTAAGCGATTTTCAAAATGTTTATAAAGTTCAAAATGTTTTATTTATGATATAAAATGAGTAGCAAAAAGTTTGGTATCAATATGTTATGTAAAACTCATTTTATCCAAGAAAAGGGTATAACCGACAATTACCGAATTGAAGCAAGTACTCTATGTTATGCTCAGCTTAAAAATAAATAAAAATCTTCAAAAATCTCAAAATATTATTTCACATCAGTGGGTAAAAAGTTTGGTGTCAAAATTAGGGTTTATATAGGCTTTATGTTAATTACGTCGTTTAATTAATAAAAAGCTTCTTAATTACGATATTGAGCATAACTCCTAATCTAGATCTCAAACTGATGTCAAATTTTTAGGACAAGTTTATAGATCAGTAATAAAGGTTTTTCTCCTCTCACATTTTCAAAAATCTCGTTTTAAGGTAAAAAGGGCATAATGGTCAACATCTAGGCATATAACGGAAACATGCAAATGAATAGGATAAATGTAACACCTCGAAAATTCACGTCCTATAATGTGTTGACACGTGTCATATGGTTAAACGTGTGAAAGAATATTATAGAAGGATTAAAGTTGACAATCATGGAAAGTGTGTGAATATACGAGTTCTAAATGTCAACAGTGAATAAATATATTGTACATTAACCCTACATGATGCTCATACCTTCAAACGAATAAATCATGGATCATAGGAAGCTAAATATGAAGGAAAGTGAGAGATTACAAACTACAGGGGTTAAATGTGTCAACATGTTTAAGTTATACCTCTGAGTGACCTTTTGACAAACCCGAAGCTTTGTAACGGTTAATTATGCTCACTAGAATGCACGACATAAATTTCATAAAGTTTCGTTATCGTATGAGAAAGTTATGATCAAATTCGTATGCAAGGGGTTCAAAGCGTCAACGATGAAGTTTAGGACTTTTCGGGTGACAATAAAGTTAACCGAGGACTAAACAAAATGGGTAAATGTCTTGAAGCCCTTAAACATCAATTTAGAGGGTTCAAAATGCAAGAAAGGAAGTATAAACAAAGTTTCCAAGAGCCAAGGACCAAAGCGTAAAAATCAGAAAATTGAGATTCTGTGCAGAAGGGTGTCGCGCGACGCGAAGCCCCAGGGGGGGTCTTCGCGTGCCGCGAGGGCCTATCTGGTCCGATTTTCTTGGGTTCTTGTCTTCCATTTGCATTGTAATTGACTTTTATCCGAGTTTCCTCATATTGGACGACCCCTAGGCAACCCCTATAACACTAGGGACACTTGTGGATGCGTTGTGGTCAGTTGTAGACTTATTTGTCAACAATCTATGGAGTTTAAATGACTATATAAAGCTCCTAAGTTGCAAACATTCTTCACACCTTCATTCTTGCATTCCTGATCATTTCTGGAGCAAGTTTGGTATGTTTTAGAAATACCTTAGAGCTTTATTTGGACCAGGTTACATGCTAGTATAACCCTATGTGATTATACACCATGGTTCATTAGTTAACCAATTAATACGCATGATTCCGTAATTGCTCATATGTTGACCATTATGCCCTTTTCACCTTAAAATGTGATTTGTGAAAATGTAAAAGTGTAGAAACCTTAATTACTGATATATAAACTTGTATGCAAAGTTTGACATCAGTTTGAGGTGTAGATTGAGAGTTATGCTCATTAGCGTAATTAAGAAGCTTTATGTTAATTAAACGGCGTAATTAGCGTATAGCCTATTTAAACATACTTTTTGATATCAAACTTATTACCCACTGATGTAATATGTCATTTTGGGATTTTTGAAGATTTTTAATTAATTTTAGGCTGAGCATAACTTGTAGTCGTAGGCTTAATCCGGTAATTGTCGGTTTTGCCCTTACGGGCTATAAAATGAGTTTTACATATCTAATCGACTCCAAACCTTTTGCTACTGATTACATATGATAAATAAATTATTTTAAGCCTTCTGGAATAATAAAAGTATCAGCTTTATGTATAGAACCCGTAAATGGCTTCTAATCGCCTTTTTAAGCGTTTTTAACGCATAGTATGTACTAAAACTATTTTAGACATACAAGGGTTGATACCTACTGATATTTTAGGCAAATTATAATATTTTAACAGTAAGCAAAAGTTAATAAACTCAGACTTCAGTTTTGAGCTTTTCGGCTTATGTGAAATTACCAAAATGCCCCTACGGTGCATAGTTTGGTTATAATTGATAAATTTCACATATATACTTTACCCTACTGTTATAACTTAGTAAACTAAGTATTTTTGCTGATTATATCAGACTTGTAACTCAGGTAAATACTTAGACTCTTTTATAACCTTGAAAATGACCAAACTACCCCTACGGGGCATAGTTTGCGTTTAAATTCGTTTCGGGCATAATGAAAGACATCTTACTGATTTCACAACATATTTGAAGCATATTAACTTAGGAACCCTGTATATGGCTCTAAAAGTTACCCGTTACGCCTCTTGCGCGTTCGGTTTGGTTTATGTAACTAGTTTACATAAATTAGCCGAAACGGGTCAAACCTTATCGGTTTTATCTCAAAATCCAGGGTGTGTATGAAATACCCATATTAAGCAAGTCTCCGAACTTGTCGGGTCTAAATCACATTCTATCCGGTCTTCGCTTAATAGTGCGTACGAACCGTATCATTGAAACTAACCGGTCTAAGCTTAAGCTTAATTAAACACCCGTTAGAATTCTAATAGGTTATTATAAACCTTCGTTCCAGATTAGGAGTACCAGTAAAAGCTACTTGCATTTGCTTATTGTGATTATTACTTTGCTCAGGTAAATACTTTTAACTTATTTTCCCTATACGGTCTTGGGTTACGGTATATAAAATACCGCTTGGTCGGGCATCAAGTCTTCCATCGTTTGGTGGTTAATTGAATAATTTGATCGGCCCGTTTAAAACGTCTTCTTTACTTAAAGCCTTTGGGGGGTTAATGACCATGTCCCGGATATCCCTGGCATCATTTTACGAAATGGCCACGACTTAAGCGCGGGGTGTAGGCGTACACCCGTCAGTGCACAAAGAATAATGTGGTGTGTCTATTGATCTTTAACCCGGACACGATCCGGGCTACTAAACGCATAAGGAACATGTAATTCATTCACAAGATTATATGTTTAAATAATTCTCCCAAGTTATAAAATGTTTATGCCACGTGCATCCAAATCAATTTTTAATCATTTTCCAAAATGAGTCAGTTGATTGTATTTACCAGTGTAAACTGACGTATTTCCCAAAAAGATTAAATGCAGGTACTAAGCGTAATTGGCTGGGATTTCTCCTTAGCATCAATAGAAGTCTCGCAAGCTTAAGATGCCTAAAGTCTGTTGAACTACTGTTTCTTATTTTCGATCCATCTGTGGATAAACTTTCAATTGTTTGTGATACACGATATTACAATATTTTATTCGGTTGAAATGTATCTTTAAATTGTTTCCACTGTGCATATTAAATATTGTGTTGTTTGACTATTATGTTGCCAACCACGTCACGATACTCCCCACCGGGCCCACCGGTGACACGTGGAAATCGGGGTGTGACAATAAATTAGGATCCAAGTTGTATAATCTCAGAGGGTTATACTAATATGAAACATGGACCTAATGGAAGCCTAAGGCATTTCTAAAACAATATAAATCGGGTCAGAACTGAAAGTCAAAGCAAAAGTCTACTTTTGCGACTTTCGGTTCCGAACCGAGCCTAAACTCAAAATTGTCGGGTTGAACATGTTTAGACATGTTCTTACATTAATTACCAAGTTATATGAGTGATAAAACAGGTTTCATGGTTTCTACATTGTTAATTATGTGTTTATTTGAAAATTAGCTTTCTGTTGACTTTTTACAATTAAGTTTGACCCGACAATTGACCTAGTTAGAGTGGGAATCAGAGGGTGCCCTTTTAAGGGTTTATTACTTACATAATTACCAACTCATAGCCACTTTCAATTCGAAAAATGACTGGACCATTAGTGATTAATCACTAAGTCAAACCTTAATTACGACGGTTTTGACTTTAGGCCATTAAACTAATAAAACACGAATTAGAAAGGTTAAGGAAGCTTACAAAGGGTCCAATGGACTAAAAGGAGGTTCCCAAGAGCTCAGGATCCTCTTACATTGAGAGATATAGCAGAATTGATGAAAGTGTGTGTTAGAATGTGAGAAAAGTTCACCTATTTATAGTTTTTGAGGAATGATTTGATTGTGCCAAGTGTTAGAGTGAGTTAACCAGATTACAATAGGTGTAATACCAGTTATAAAGTCTGTTGGCAGCCCCTAGAGTGATTAAAATGGTTTTGGAAAGGAATGGAAACAAGGAACAATCAAACCTAGTCTTTCAAAAACAACCAGCTGCTGCTGGGTTCTTTCTGGCGGCCCGCGAACAAGGAGCCCAAAGGGCTACGCGGCCCGCGTGGCTTGTCTGGCCCAACATAAGTTTGGCAGCTTCTGCAGAATCAGTCCCTATGTTTTATTTTTCGTGTAAAACAGCTTTTAAAGTGCACAAAATAACTAAACTAGTAACAAAAATGCTGCTGCTGAATGTTTTTTAACAGCCCACAGAGAGCAGGTCCTGTGGGCTCGCCGCCCGTGAAGCATCCCAGTCCAAGCAACGAATATTCAGGTTGACAGATCTGGTCCCTGTCCTCTTTGTTCAGCATTTAAATCTTTTATAAACTACCAGAACAGTCCCTGAACTAGTTCTAATCCCTTTTTGACTTTCAATTATGGCCAAATCAGACACTGTATTATTTTCAATCCCTTTTAGACTTTCAGTCATGGCCAGATCAGTCCCTGTTATGATTTAAACATTATTGACTTTCAAAACTGACCATATCAGCCCCTGTACATGTTAAATGCCATTTCTTACACATTTAAGGCCCGTTAAGCCATTTTCAAGGCTCTACAATGATGCCTAAACATAGGGAACATAAAACATGCTCAAAAACTTGTCATATGTCGGTTCGTTTGGTCGTACGGTTGCGTCGTTCGGCTAGTTACGACGAAACACGAACGGGCGCGAAAAACGATCCAAATTACGCGACGAATGGAATTTTATCATGCCAAACACTAAATTAAAATATTTTAATGATTACATAAATTTTTGGATGTCCGGATATACTCAGAACGTAAGATATGCGCGAAAATGCAAACTTATGCACTTTTTGACGTTTTTAGTCCCTATTGATCAAATAAGTTTATTTTTGCGCACCAAATACCTCTAAGCCTATTTCTAAGCTATGTAAAGGATATTTAGGGCATGTTTAACCTATGATCATATTCCGGAAGGTTTGATACCATACGAATCGGTACACTTTTGCAGTTTGACGCAAATAGTCCCTTTAATGCGCAAACTTGCGCATATCGTTGTTTAATAGCATCGAAGCCTTATCTAATCCATATTAGGAATTCTTGAGAGTATTATTAACCATCATGATTCTTCGGGTTCGTTAAAAGGTCATTCAGAGGTATAATTAAACATATTGACGCTTTTAACCCCTTAAACATGCAAAGTTGCGCGTAACGTCTCTTAAAGGCATAAAAGCCTTAGACGGCCAATAATTGGCATTCCCGAGAGTATAATAAAATATCATGAAGCTCCCGGTTTATTAAAAGGTCACTTAGAGGTAAGAATTAACATGTTGACGCTTTTAACCCTTCATCGCGCAACTTTCAATTAATCACGCAAACGACTACACTCGATCAATCAAGTGGCCCATTTGTGAATATGAATACCGTAAGAGGTTATTCAGAAACTTATTTTAAGTATGTTAACACTTCCAGTCCTTTCATAATCAAAGTTTTCGATTTTTTGAAAAATTACTCCCTTAAATTCAATGTTTGACTTTATTAGGGTTTATTACACGTGTCAATACATCATTGGACGTGATTTTACGAGGTGTTACACTAAATCTAAACCCAAATATACAGTAAACATTCCCATAGCTTTCAAGCCATTAGCAGGACCACAATACTAAGCCACCACTTGAAATAAAAGTCAATGACAGGTTTGAACACATTCTGATTAAATTAGTGCATTTACTACCATCTTAAAACAAGACAAACAACCGAAGATACCTATATTGTTCAAGAACTACCTGAGATCAAGTGCACACCAACTGTTAAGTGCACACCAACTATTGAAGATGTTAACAAGATACATATTTATGCTGTTTATCATCAAAGCCTACTTTTTCACTAAAACATCATCTGAACCTTCGCCTGATTGCCAAAAAAGTTGTGGCAACGTGGCGATTCCCTACCCACCGACATCCACTTTTCACCAACACACCCACCACTCACCACTCCCCTTTCTCCTCTGATTTCACCTACCTACGACCGCCATCACTGTCACTCTTCACCGCCAACCACCGTCGACCAAACCACCATCACTCTTTACCAAACCCCCCACAACAACCACATCACCCTTCACCCTTCACCAAACCACCCACCCCTAGGGTTCCGGGAATTGGCCACCACCGGCGGCGGCGGCGGGGGTACATATCTCATTTTCGGAGGAGAAGGAAGTGAATGCTAACCCATACCTCCACCTCCACAAAAGTCACCTCCGCCTCAACAAAAAACTCACACCACTCTTGACGGTTCGCTGATGGTGGTTGACGATAACGGTGGTGGTAATGGTGGTTGACGATGTCGATAGCGCTAATAGTGAGGGTGGTTGTGGAAACAAGTTGTGGTAGCGCAGATGGTGGTTGGTTGTTGGTTGTTGGGGCGGTGCAGTGCCGGAGTGGTGGTGGAAGGGGGAAATGGATTAGGCCATGGACTAGGCTGCCGATGGGGTTGAAGCCACCCATCACTAGGCTGTCGGACACCATCACCCACCTCTACCACTGGTCACCACCTAGGGATTCGATGAGTGACCAAGAGAGAGAGAGATCAGAATCCTGTAATATCGGAGAGAGAGAAACAGATCTCTTAAAAGTAGTCAAGTAGTCTGATTTTTCTATGAGAGAGAAAAAGGGATCTGTCATGTCAGTGTGAGTAAATTAAAAAAATTCCCTTAAAATAGGACATGTGTGTATATGAATTGGTATCTTCTCATTGGTCCATAACAGTTCTCACGGTTCTCGCAACTGGGAGATGGTTTTCATTTGAACCGATATATATATATATAGGGTCAGGATTTAGAGAAAACGGTGGAAAGTGTGAGAACGGTTATGGATCGTCAGATCAAAACAATCAATGGACTAGATTGCGCGGGGGCGTTTTCGTAAATAACATCAATTTTATTATGTGGGACGCGCTTCATTAAGGGTAAAAGGGTCTTTTATAGCTCAAATTCAAAACAGCAACAAAAATGATAACACACCATTCAAAATAAAACGCCATTAAAAACAAAACGCCAAAAATTAGTTACAAAACGTGTTGGAGATTATAGGAAGAGGAAACAACACAGTAACTGAAATTCAGTTATTAACATTTATTAGAAGAAATTCCCTCCTAAATTACGCGCCAAAAACATCATTATATAAACGACGTTAAACATCGCTTCCATAATCACTTCAATCTATCATTCCACAAAAAAAAACATCTTTTACCAAAACGCCAAGTTTAACCAAAACGCCAAAAAAGGCAACCATCGTTTGGTGGAGATACACTTTGGCAATCAGGCGATTCGTCCTTCATTTTGACAACAGAAGGAGGGTGTATGTTAGCACGATCATGGCAATTTTGAAGATGGAAGAAGAGGTACAGAGGGGTATCCTATCTCTTGGCATCGCTCTGGATAACGAATGCCATGAAACACATAAGCTTATGAAAACATTAACAAGGAAATTTGGACCAATCAAAGGAGCTGGAAAACCGGACCCTGTCATGACATCATGGCGTTTTGATGATGAAACAGACATGGTGACCGTTATATACGACAGCGGAGAGCAGGAAGACTACCTGCTTGAAAAATCATGATAAAGCAGGGGCTTGGGTTCATGGAAGAATTGCACAACGCCACTTGTTTAAACACAGACATGGACTCAAAAATGGCCTTAATGCAAGACATGTTCAAATGGAGGCTTCAGAATCTTCAGGAATAAGAAGCCGATGAAAGTGAAGGTGATGACATGGATGAAGGTCTAGATGAACACTCCTTGGAAGAAGACGACGGAAGTGATGGATACTTCTCGGATAAAGTACCTTCTAACGAAGATTTTTAATTTTTTTTCTTCTGTGTAATCTTCTTTTTTCTTTCTTTTAAGATAACTAAATGATATATTTCTCTATTTAGTTGCAAACGCCAAAAAAATACTACAAAAAGTTATTGCTTACAAAACGCCAAAAATAATAAAAAAAAATATTTATCCTGCTTAATATTTTCTCCGTTATATATTTTGTCATCTTGGTCTACATAACGCCATTTAAAAAAAACACCAAACTTGGAAGATGGGACGTCTATCACTCTAGAACTGATAAAGCTTAACAAAACAGTAAATACACACAGTAACTGAAAAGACAGTTACTTTATCATTATCATTTATTGTAATAAAAATTCCGCCTAAACTACGCGCCAAAAAACTCCTATAAGAGAGGGGTCTATACACAATGAATTGGTCAAACCCAGAAAAACAAACGCCATGTTCTCTAGAAACCACTCACTTTAAAACTCCAAAAAGTTAGTTAAAAAACCACAGATGGCAAAGCTTTCACTGAATGGATTCTTCTCTGAGGTGGTTATCTCTATAATCTTTTGCTGAATGAGATGGATAAATATTCAAGAAAAAGAGACTGATGACAGTGATATGTCATCATGTGAGCTTTGTTTTTTATGAATATATGCATGGCATTAAGGGATCAACATAGGTGTAAAATGCTATTTTAGACTCCATTATTATAAATAGCATTCAAGCAATAGTTGATCTTTAATGACATGCTACCAAACAAGAATATCATACCAAAAAACAGGATGCCACTAACAAACTTCGTCAAAAAAAGACGGCGTTTATGTAGGAAAGTTGGCATCTAGCTAAGGTATTCAAAGGTTCAAAACGCCAAAACAAATTCAAGAAGAAGAGGCTGATGACAGTGAAAATTTGGATGAGAATTTAGATTACCATTTTTATTTTTTTTCTTTTTCATTTTCTATTGTTTTGTTATATAATCATCTATTGTTTATTATCTAATTCTCTACTAATAAAATACATTATTATATAAAAGGCCAAAAACTACAAACACCAAAATACTAATAGTATGAAATTGTGAGAATGGGTGCTGGCAAAGCACCTTGTCAGTGTATTAAACGCCAAAAAAATTGACTAAACGCCATAAAAAACATTTGGTCTTGTTGTAATCTTATGAAAATATTAATGACTCGTAGCGAATTATTATACAACACCACAAAACGCCAAAAAAATTGACCAGGGAAACGATATAACGCCAAAAAAATTATCTATGTGACAAAAAACATATAATTCAACGTGACAGGTCTAAGAAAAAATAAAACCCCAATTAGTTAATGAATATAATTAACGCCAAAATAACCTTAGGCGCCAAAAATGAAGCAGCATGTTACGCAAAATATAACAACTCTCAAAATATTTCTGACACCCCTAATATATTTAAAGTATCCCTACACGTCTTAAAATACATCCCGTATACGATATTTAGCCCTAAATACCTTTATATAATTAAAAATAAAATAAAAATCAATTTTATTAGTCTCTCGCGGGACGCGAAGACTTGTTCTTCATCCTACGCGGGCCGCGAGCGAGAGGACAAGAGGCACGCCCCGGAAGCTGTCACGTGTCAACACGTGGCGAAGCTAGAATGGTGATCGGACCACGCTAGGCCCTACGGACCCTATGTCGCGGGCCGCGTAAGACCACCCCTAGGTCTACGCGGGGCGCGAGAGACTGGCGGATCACAACTATAAATAGAGGCCATCATCTTTCATTTCCAATCGTTCACAACTTTCTTTCTCTCTCAATTTTCTATATAGTATACACTATACCTGGGCATTATACCCCCCTAAATAACGAAGTTCTGCCTCTTTGTAAGTATCATAACCCCCGGTTACGTATTAGATACGCTGCCCGATTGATTTAGAGTTCCGTAACAGCTGTCGTGGTTCTGCCCAACGTAGTCGTTGGAATGCCGTCTCGGGGAGGGTAATACTAATGTAAATATTGGGTTATTATACTAACGCGTGTGCATTTGTGTAATTAATAGATAATCACCAGGAAATCCTTAAGGAAAACTCTAAGACAGCAATGTGAGTAATCTCCTTTTTGCAAACTGTTTTTACAAAACCTCAATTAATTTATAATATATTAAACAGTGATTGAGTATTTGTATTCTACCATTATTGTCGGTAAGTTGGGGTTTTGTATACAAAATTTGTTACTACATTGTGAGTAGTAACATGACCACAAGTCGGGTTGACAGTACCATGGGTGGTAATTAAAGTAGATGTAAACAAATGTAATTGCGCGACCGCCCTCAATACTGTACAATGGTTTTACTTAACTTGATTAAACTGGAATTCACTCACCATTATTTCCCACTGACAAAATGTTTTTAAACGCGTTTCAGGTAACAAAATGTGAAAGCCAAATAGAGGCCAGCTGGACAGCACTGAAGGCTTGGAAAAGTGGCTATAAAAGTTACCTAAAATAAAAAGATGCTTTACTTAAATAAAATAGGGTTTATCCCTATAAAAATGTGTGTATTTGAAACTTGGGATTTTCCCATAAGTTTAATATTATAAAAGCTTGGTATTTTACTCTGATAAAATATTTCCTAACTACGGCCATGATGTGAATTCCGCTGCCAAAATGATAAACACCGATACCACCAAAAATGGCCGCGGCCGCCCGTTCCCGGGTACTTAGGGGACGGGGGTTGCGACAGAAGGTGGTATCAGAGCTAAGCCACTGATTCAGCCACAGAAGTGTTCTTCTAACACCAAAATATTATTCACCATGTTAGGAAATTTTTACGGAACTACGTGCACATCTGTATATTATTGTTATGTGTTATTTGACAATTTGTTAGTTACAGTATGAGTGACCAAGGACCTTCAGACGCCTACCGTCAGTTGTCCAACTCACCTAGGGACGAAGGTACCTCTTCACAGGCATCCCTCTCAGGGTATTCGGCTGACAATGAAGATGGGATATTCGTGTTCAAGGCCCAATCTGAAGAGCCATTCCCTCCCAAGAATAGAGGATGGTTCAGCAGATGAGTGCATGAACGTAGAAAAAGGATGAAAAAGTTACAACAACTGCGTGCTTTAGCAGCCGTTAAGAGAAAAACAGATGCTCACACCCAGGATATGCTCAATAGGAGTCAAGCAAATTTCCATATCTTAGCAACTACAGCTGCAGGCCCTAATTTAGAGCAACTCATAGCACCCTAGCCCTTACCACTGTTTCCCACACAGCCAATGGAAATTGAAGCCAACCAAGAAAACCAAATCCCAATGCCTGATTTTGACCCCACTGAGATACCTAGAGTACCAACACCCAATCCCTTAGACCCAGACTATGACCCGTGGTTTGATGACTATAGGGATTACCAGCAACGCTACCCAATACCAGAAGATGAACCCATGCCAAACCTAGCAGCCTACCCAGATTTGGACCCCCTAGATCCCTACTATGATAATGACCAATACATCAGGGAAATTCTAGAAAATCCTTATCCTTACCAAGAACCCATGCCCTAGTTCCCAAACCCAGTACCAGCTCCTGCACCCCCAATGAGTGCAGAGAATGTGCAAGAACTCCGAACCTTTGGTGAGGAGATTCTAGAAAGTAGTGAGAGGATGAGGCGGATAGGAGAACGACTCGTCTAGAAGAATGACGAGCGTAATATGGAGTTCTGGATGAACCCATACCAGTAATAGTAATAATAATAATACTATAATGATAATAATATATAATATGTGTGTATGTTTGAAAAAAAAAATATATATATATATATATATGTATATAATGTAAGTATTTATAGAAAACCCACTTTTATTTAGAAAACTTGGGAAACTCTAACCTCCTGATTTAAAAAAAAAATTTACACATGTTATATACATGTTTTTAAGGGTTTTGGGCAAAAAAAAATAAAAAAAGCGCCGAGTAGATATTAAAAAAAAATAAACAAGTTTTGGTGTAACACATGTTACAAATATGTCAGATGAATGTAACACATGTTACACCAAAACTTGTTTATTTTTTTTTTAAATATCTACTCGGCGCTTTTTTGATTTTTTTTTTTTTTGCCCAAAACCCTTAAAAACATGTATATAACATGTATAAATTTTTTCAAAAAAAAAACATCGGGAGCTTTGAGTTTCCCGGGTTTTCTAAATTATAGTGGGTTTTGTATACATCCTTCCCCTATGTATGTATATATATATATATATATATATATATATATATATATATATATATATATATATATATATATATCTAGACAATAGCTATAGATGTCTAATAGTATTGGGTTTTCAATTCCAGTTATATTGTAACATATATGGATGCATAAAATAAAATAGAGTAAGTCGCAATGCTCGACGATTTTGATCAATATGTTTGCTATGGGATTGCTTACATTAATTACTATCTTGTGATATTAATATGTGGAAAATGTTTAAAATTCAGATGGACAGTGAAGTGAACCAGGAAAACCAGAATAACGATAACCAGAATAACAATAATAATGGAAACCAAGTGGATAACAGTGCTATCCAACACATAGTAGCACAAGGAATTATAGATGCAATGCTATATATTATCCAAACAGTTAAGGAAGCTGATAATAAAAGTAATAATGGCAGTAAATGACCTACTGAACCTGAAAACAGCGTAAACAATGGACCCATACTTCAAGTGCCCATTCCCAAAAGAAGAAGAACCATGTCTTATGGTTGTTCTTATAAAGAATTCTGGTCTTGTAAACTAATGGAATTCTCGGGCAATGAAGGGGCCGTTACAGCTCTATGCTGGATAGAAAAGACTGAGGCAGTCTTAAAAATAAGCAAGTGCGCGGAAGAGGATAAGATAATGTTTGCTTCCAATCTGTTTAAGAACTCAGCTTTATAATGGTGGAACACTATCCTCCAATCTAGGGGAAGTGACAGGATTTACAATATGGAATGGGAGGAATTTAAGAACATGGTGGAAAGGAAATTCTCTCCTCCTAATGAAAAGGAACTGTTAGGATCTGAGTTTGGTTTTGATTGTATTTTATGTTTGAATTAAGATGAAGATGGATGAGTTTTGCAGCGGAATTAAGATGGAAACAAACTTTGCACACAATCAAACTAGAGAATTGCTTTAATCACACATTTTTCACAAAGAACCGAAAGATTGAATTTATTTCAATAACTATTACAATGCAATGTATGAATACAAACTCCCCCTCAGCCTGAGCTCACAGTGTTTGTTCGTGAAGGAAGAAGATTTTGCAAAGAGCTAATAGAACAGTTAGAGCACTGTTCTATTTATAGGCACGAGCAAACCACTGAAGCATCTAAGCTGACGTCACCATGAAAGTGACATCTAACCTCCTAACAAACTCTAACATCTGATCTATACAACCTCTGCTTTGCTAACTACTGTTATTACATTTCATTACATTAAGACATCTAAACTACTGTGGCATCCTTCCACTAATGTGAACCCAGCAGTACTTGTTCGGATCAGCAGAGCTTGACTCAAGGCAGTAGATTGAACAGCAGAGCTTTAGTCTTCCATTAGGCTTTTACTTGATCAGCAGTTTGTAGGTCAGCAGTTTGTACGATCAGTAGATAGGAAGTCAGCAGATGTTGAAACCACTTTCAAGGGGAGAGACTTATATGCATAACATTTGCTTATTCTGGATCCACTACTCTGATCCAGTTTTGGCTTTAATTATCTGTTCCTTTGGTAGGGTTCAATCCCAACAATCTCCCCCTGGAACAGATAATGCCAAAACCCTTCATTATTGTGGAACTTTATTGCCTCATCAACAGTTCCATTATCTGACCTTTAAGTTGTAACTCAAACTCTAGGGCATCTGTGTCATCTTCATCCCTACCAAGTGGAAGATCAAGGAGATCCTGCATATCTTCAAGACTTAGGCCAAGTGCTTGTTCACTTGTTATTTTCTTCACTTCTCCACTAGACCTGAACATAGTCAATACATGGGTCTGTTTGTCAGTTTTCCACTTTAGTACTTTTGAGCCTGGTGGGTTTCTTGGGAGATTTTTATTGGATGAGGTGTTTGGAGATGCAGGCCTATTCATGACTGTCTGAGCAGTACTTGCAGGTTGATTCAGGCCAAGAGTATCAGCTATCATCTGCTTAATGCCTTCTTTTACAAGCTCATCTCCTGCCATTAGCTCTGCCACTGTTTCAGTATCCAACCGTTTTTGTGGCCTTCTTTTAAAGATGGATACACCAGCTAGAGCAGTGGCTCTCCTGATTTGCAGTTTTGATGGTCTCTTTGAAACCTCTGCTTCAAGATAGTCAGGCTTTTGTGGAGCAGTTGGATCTGTCTTTCTTAATTTCTCCAAGCTTTTGTAGGTAGCCCTGACTCTATCTTCTTTCCATCTCAATACTTGTTTCAAAGACCCATAATCAGCAGCAGCTAATTCCTCTTTCATTCTCCTCAGCTCTACCTTTTTATCAGGTACATTCTTTTTGAACTTAGCCCAATCTGGAGGAGTATGTTTCACTTTATTCTTGATCATGTCTTGAATCCTGGCTGCTTCACTTTCCAGCTCAGGAATGGTCCAATCCTTATACATGTATTTTTCTCCTTTGTATTTATTGTGGGCCATGATGTTTTCAACATAATCTTTTCTCAGGGATTCATCTGCCTTTTCTGATACTTGCTGGCACACATTCTTTGCAAATTGTTCCAAAGATCTGACTTGTGTGAGCAAGTATTGATAGTTCTGCTGAATTTCTCTATCAGATTTCCCTTGTGAATTTCTTTTTGAGATATCCTCTGCTTGTTTAGCTTTGACTTTCAGATATTCTTCAATATTATTTGGCCTTGGATATCCTTCAACAGGTGGCAAACTCCTTTTAGCAGGATCATCCTCATAGTAAAAAGGTTTTATTTCTTCTCTGACTGCTATGAGTTCAAGAGGAAATTTAACACCTGCAGGAGCTAAGGGCTTTTGAATTTGAGCTGATGAGAGAGGAATAGGTTTGGGTATTGTAACAAGTGATAGAGATTTTGAAGATGTTCGTGGTGGTGATGGTGAATCATCATCTGGTATGAAAATCCTTCTCCTTTTTATTTTAGGAGAGGCAGATGATGTTTTGGGTGGATCTGTGGTGGTGATTTGAGTGGCAGTGATTTGTGATTGACTAACAGCTGTTGAAACAACTGGTGTTTCAACCACTGTTGTCATTACAACCTATGTTGTAACATCTGCTGTCTTCTGCTTTTTGGCAGGAGGCGATGGTGGTGATGTTGTTTTTAGTGGTGATGATGGTGGTGGTAAGACAGTGGTTGTGGTGTATGTTGAAGTGGTGTGTGTTGAAATGATAACAGATGTTGAAACCTCTGAAGTACCAGCAGTAGTTGATACAGCAGGAGTTACAACAACTGTTTGGGTGGAGGTTTGATGTTGGGGGCTTTTGGATGGTGGTTTTGGAGTATGCTTTGTGAGTCTGGATGGTGTGGACTTGGGTTCCCTCACTTTTCTAGTGGGATATCTTTTTGGCTTAGGATTTTTAACATCCTTTGGCTCAGAAAAACCCTGCGCATTCAGCTCCATGTAAGCTCTTTTCTCCTCATTCCACCTTGACATATCCTTTGCCTCTCTGTCCCTTTTTACACTTGCTATAGCTTCATCAAGTGCATTTTGGGTAACATCAACCTTTTTGCTACCATCTGGCAAAGGTATCTGCTTGGTCATATTCTCCATTTCTGGTTCTATGTAGAGACCATCATCTACTCCCTTTTTCTTCCATTCTTTAATTTTCCCCCCTTTTTGGCATTATCTGGGGGTAATTGATCAATGAAGAGAACAGTTGGAGGAGCAGTGCCAGTGGTTTTCAATATGTGGGCCTTGAGTGCCTTGATGTCTGCTTGTGTGTTCTTGAACCTAGACTCCATTGTGTTTCTCAGCTCTTGTACATGTATTGCATGTGTTGCTGATCAGCCATTTGTTTTTGGAGAAAAGGTTGAAATAGATTCCAGAGCTCATTTGCAGCAGGTGCTTGTGGTGGAGCAGGTGCTTGAGGTGGAACAACAATGGATTGCATCTTTTGTACTATCAACAACTGTTGTAGCATGTCTTTGATATCTGCAACAGCTGTATCTAGTTTGTCAACTCGTTCAGTCAAATCCAGATATTTTAAACCATCACCCAATTTAATGGGATCATCTGATTTCCCACTAGCAGTGGTTTTATCAGTGGTTGAGGTAGGGAGTGTACGACAAACATTAACCACTGATGCCCCTTTTTCTTGGTACTGGGGTCTTCTTCCTTCAACACTTGACAATCTTTTGATGTTGCCAGTGGTCAAAACGAATCCACTGGTAGATGTCAGAGGTGCTATGGAAGGAATTGCCTCCAAGGAAGTCTTATTGATGTAACCATTGTCCAAATGTAAACCAGTGGGTTCAACACTTGTAGTGGCTGCTTCACTTGGACTACCACCAAGATTTACTTGTAACTCAAGGGGTGTAACCTCCTCAGGCCTTGTTGGTGGGTTAACTATGATTGATGCATCAGACCCAGTCATTTGTTGAAGTATATTCTCATTGATAGGTGATTGAGAAGGACTGGTTTGTGCCTAGTTCAAATCAATAGCATCCAACAAAAGTTTAGTTGGTGGGGGAATTGTGGAGGTGAGGTTTGGTGTAAGAAGAGAATTTGCCCCGGGCATTGAGCTGTGGATGATGGAAACAAGTGATTCCAGAGCATCATATTGTGGTGTCCCAATATGTACAACCTGTTCTTTTTTAGAAGAAGCAGGAGGAGTTTCGGTTATGGGTTGAGATATTTGTACCAACTGCTGTGAGGAAGTAGCAGCAGTGGTTTCTTATGACTTTTGTGTTGTCACTGGCATTAGCTATGGTATCTCATCCTCCAGAGTTGCCTTTTTAATGGGTTTGGGGGGTTTTTGAGTTTTCTTTTGATTTGGCTTTTTGGTGAGTTTAGGTGTGGGTTTCAAAGCAGTTGTTTTGCCACTTTGATCACCTTGAGCAGGGGGCTCAGAAGCAGATACCTGAGGAGCAGTGGTAGCTGCTAAATTCTGCTCAGGCACCTCTGCTTGTGTTTTGCAAGGTGTTGACATTCTTGTAAAAGTTTCAGCAGTTAAGCTGTGCATTTGAAGAGATTCACCTTGTTTTATTGCAGAAGGATCATTCTTACCAAGTTTCTTTTCAAAATAATAACTTAGAAATCTTGGAAATAGTAAGAATGCCTTTGTTTCAACATTTTTAACAAGATCATTAAAAATTTCCCGAGAATAATTAAAGTTTTCTCCTTGAAGAATAGCAAATCCCAGGTTTTGAATTTTTAATGGTATTTTATTGAAAGCAGTTGTTTTGTTTGACACACACATTAGGTGGGTATGAAATAAAAATCTTGTTGCAGAAGGGAAGAAACCTTTTTGTAAGGTGTCCTTTTTTACTTCTGCATTATACCCTCTTTCCAGAAAATCATTTTTTAACTCGTTTTTGGGAAAAGAAGTTTTACCTTCCTGATCGTCGAGTTGAAAGACCTCCGAGATGGATTGTGGTGTAATCTTGACAGCTTTACCCTTTAGAGAAGAGTTAATGGCTATGACAGTTTCACCTTGTTTGTCAAGGGTTACATTCTTCCAGAACTCTCTTTGGGTCGCCAAGTAAATTGGTGCATCTGCTGTTAACAAAGTTTTATACTTTGATGCAGACATGATATCAATGATGGAGTCGAAAATATCAGTGGTGTCGGGTTTTGTGAGAAGACACAGAAGGTTGTGAGGCGGTTTGTGTGGAATTTCAGTGGGTTTTGCCTTTTGAGAGGCTTCTTTTGATGATGATTTGGAAGTGGGTTTTGCAGATGACTTCGATTTGTCATTTTGGAGATGATGATGATCGAAGAAGGTTGTGAAGGAATTTGAAGAAAAACTGCTTTGAGAAGAGAATTTTTAAGAATTCAATTCGACAGTAAAACCCTGTTTGGGGTTTTGAAAGGGGTTTTATAGAGAAAAAGTGAATGCTGACGTGGCAGCGGTTACAAAAGGTCTGACCACTATGTACTGCCCACATGCCAACCCCTGATGAAATGAAGGACAATACTTTTATGAAAGTTACTGATGAAGACAGTGGTTACAACGGTAACAAATGGAAGCAATGGGTGATTTTCACTATCAGTGGATAGCATATCAGTGGATAAGACACTGCTTTTGAACAACAGTGTTTATCAAGGAAATGAGAGAACAGGGGTTGACTTTCAGCAGTGGACAAACTTTGAAGTAGAGCAGACTTTTGAACAAGCAGTGGTTAAGGCAGACTTTTAAGGATTTTAATGAAAACTTCCTTTTTAGCTATTTTTAAGGATGGATTTTTGATTTTCTGAAAACATTTTAATGCTTTTATCCATAGAAAAACAAGATTTTGCTTGTTATTCCATGTTTAGCATGCCAATCCTAGAGACCAAGCTTTCAAAGGTAGATGTATCTAATGCTTTTGTGAGCACATCTGCCAGCTGGTCTTTAGTTGGAACATGATGCAGAGAAATCAAACCTTTTTCATAGCAATCCCTCACAAAGTGATGTCTGATGTCGATGTGCTTGGTGGTTGAATGGGAAACTGGATTTTTGATGATATTTTCTACTGCCTGGATATCCAACATGAGTGGTGTCTTTAAGGCAGTGATACCAAAATCCAGCAACTGATTTTGAAGCCACATGAGTTGGGCTGTACAGCTTGCAGCAGCAATGTATTCAGCTTCAGCAGTGGATGTTGAAATTACTGCTTGCTTTTTGCTTTGCCAAGAGACCAAACAATTGCCTAGAAACTGGCACCCTCCTGAAGTGGACTTCCTTGTGGTGTTACATCCAGCAAAATCACTGTCTGAAAAGCCTGAAAGCTTGATATTCCCATTAGCTGGATACCAGATACCAAGTGTGGGAGCACCTTTTATGCATCTGAATATCCTTTTTACAGCAATGAGATTTGATTTTCTGGGAGCTGATTGACTTCTTGCACAGACACATGTTGCAAACATGATGTCTGGTCTAGATGCAGTTAGGTACAGTAAAGACCCAATCATGCGTCTATAAAGTGTTTGATCAATTAGCTCATCCTTTTCATCAGACATGGCAAGCTTATTTGTTGCCATGGGTGTGCTGCATGGTTTACAATCATTCATATCAAATTTATTTATGAGTTCTTTAGCATATTTGCTTTGATGAATGAAAGTTCCATTTTGCATTTGCTGAACTTGGAGACCAAGAAAGCATTGCAGCTCACCCATTGCACTCATTTCAAACTCAGCTGTCATGAGTTCCCTAAACTCTTCACACATTTTATTACATGTGCTTCCAAAAATAATGTCATCCACATAAATTTGGACAATCATTAAATCCTTTCCTCTCCATTTTAGAAACAGTGTTTTATCAATGGTACCTCTTTTGAAACCATTTGAGAGTAAAAAGGTGGAAAGAGTTTCATAACAGGCCCTAGGTGCTTGTTTCAGGCCATACAAGGCTTTGTTTAGCCTGTAGACATGATCTGGATAAAATGGATCCTCAAAACCTGGAGGTTGACAGACATACACCTCTTCTTGAATTGTACCATAGAGGAAAGCACTTTTGATATCCATTTGGAACACCTTCATGTTGTGGTTGACAGCAAAGGCCAGGAACAGTCTTATACCTTCCAATCTTGCTACAGGGGCAAATGTTTCATCATAATCAATCCCCTCTTCCTGTCTGTAACCTTGAACCACAAGCCTGGCTTTATTCTTGACAACAATGCCCCTTTCATCAGTTTTGTTTTTGAAGACCGACTTTGTGCCGATGGGGTTGACATCTTTTGGCAGTGGTACAAGTTCCCATACTTGTTGCCTTTTAAACTGTTGGAGCTCTTCTTGCATGGCTTCTACCCAGCTGTTGTCTTTCAGTGCCTCTTGGTACTTGACTGGCTGATGGAGTGATAGAAAACCAGCAAAAAGACAAATGTTTTGGGTTTGGCTTCTTGTGAGCACCCCTTCATTGATGTTGCCAATGATTTGATCAGGTGGATGAGATCTCAAGAAGATTAAATCTCCTTGGTATGGTATGATGGCATTTTTTGGTGAAGGCTGCAAATGTGTATCATCTGAGCTAACCACTGCTGGTGACTTTGATGATCCAGTAGTGGCTTCAAAAGGTGGTGGAATAGGAGGTAATGGTGTGGACACATGCTGACTTTTATCCACTGTTTGGGGACTTTTGTCAGCAGTGTTTGATGATGTGGAAGCAGTGGTTGATGGACTACTTTGGTCAACAACTGTTGAGGTAGCAGTGGTTGAGCTTTGACAGCTGTTTTGTACAACTGATGCTTTTCCCATTGTGGCAGACTTTTGTTGAGGAATGATGATCTCATACCCATAGACTGGTGATGAATCCTCTGATGGACCTGCACTGTTAGTCTTGACAGCAGTGTTTTCAAAAGTGAATTTATCAAGATCAAACAAATCTGCAGGATTTGCTGGGATTTTCAATGATGAAAGTTCATTGAACTTTACATTCAAGGTCTCCTCCACTGCTTTGGCCCGTGTATTAAACACTTTGTAGGCCTTGGCAGTGGTTGAGTATCCCACGTGATAACCACAATCTACTTTGGCTGCAAATTTTGAGATGGAATCTTTTAAATTCAAAATAAAGCATGGGCAGCCAAATACTTTGAAATATGAGATCAGTGGTTTGATTTTATACAGAAATTCATAAGTAGTGTTTTTGTGCCTGGGGTTTATTAAAACTCTGTTTTGGACATAGCAAGCAGTGTTTACTGCCTCTGCCCAAAAAGTTAATGGCAAACCTGAATCAACAAGCATGGTTCTGGCAGCCTCAATCAAAGTTCTGTTTTTTCTTTCAACTACCCCATTTTGCTCTGGTGTTCTAGGGATGCTGTACTGCCTTACAATCCCTTTCTTGACACAGAAGGTATCCAACTCCTTATTTTTGAATTATGTGCCATTGTCACTCCTGAAGACTTTTACTGGAAGATCAAATTGCTTTTCAACCTGTGTCACAACGTCTTGCAAAATGTCTGCAGTCTCATCTTTTGAGTGTAAAAAGAAAGTCCATGTAAACCTAGAGAAGTCATCAATAATAACCAAACAATATCTCTTCTTTTTGAGACTCATGACTTGAACTGGGCCAAACAAATCCATGTGCAGCATTTGCAAACACTGGGTTGTTTTGGACTCTTCAATGGACTTAAAGGAGCTTTTATGCTGTTTTCCTTTTAAACAGGAAACACAATGCTCAGGACATGAAAACAGTTTTTGTGGCAAACCTCTTACAAGGCCATTTTTTGAAATTTCAGTGATTGTCTTGAGATTTGTGTGCCCCAGTCTCCTGTGCCAAAGTTCTGTCTCTTTGTTAGAGGCAGCTGAGAACAGACAGGCATTAGCTCTGGGACACTCTTTTGACATATCAACAGCAACAAGTTTTGTTTTTCCAGTTTTTATTATTGCTTCAATCTTTTCAACCATTTCTGGACCAACAATCCTACAACACTCCTTTGTGAAGAATGACCCATACCCCTTATCACTCATTTGTGAAACACTCAGGAGGTTGAATTTCAGATTGTCTATCAGATTGACATTTTAAAATTTTACATTTCCAGACTGCACTGTACCAGACCCCAGAACTTTCCCTTTACTATTATTCCCAAAGGATATATCACCCCCTCCATGAATTTTGAAATCTTTGAGTAGGGCTTTACATCCTGTCATGTGCCTGGAGCCTCCACTATCTACATACCAAAGGCTATCTAAGCATGCAGAAGCTCCCTGCACATGAAGTAAAAGGATTAGTTCATTAGGGTTTCCAAAGCCAATAAGGCTTTGGATGAGGTCTCAATAGTGTTTGGGATGGATGCAGATTGATGGACAGTGGTTAGGTCAGGGGTTTGGACAATTTTAGGACTGTTTCTTTCTAACCACTGTTGTGAGTTTTGCCCAATCACTTGTTGGTACCCAAAAGGATGTCTGTTCACTCTGGGTTTAGAGGGCCTTTTGTAGGTCTCATAAACGCGTGGAATCCTTTGGTAAGATGATTGTTCCTTGCCTTTTCTGAACTGGTTGGCAGGGGGTGCATCAGTAACCTGAACATCTCTTTTGACAGATGTTTGGTTCAGCTGTTTTGTGACAGCTGTTTGAACTGGCACAAACAGTAGTTGGTTCTTGGTGAATTTGACAGATGATGTTGATGGACTCAAGGATGTTTTAGCTGTGTACTCATTCTTTTTCACATCAAAGTTTTTGAGATACACACATGCTTGAGTTTTGTGGTTTGTTTTACCACAGATGGTGCAGCTTTCAGCAGGAACAATGCACTCGTTTTGTTTAGATCATATGCTTTTAGATGAAAAACAGTCTTTTGTTAGATGGTTTCTCTTTTCACAAAATTCACAAAACAAGTTATTGATCTTTTCTCTCTTCTTTCTCTTTTCAGACTCCTTTGCAACAGAGTTTTTAACCTCTGTTGGGATGTCCTTAAGAGGAATGACTTTTGCTTTTGGAGCTTTAACACCATCAGTGGTTGTAAAGTCCATGGGATTGAAATTTTCAAGAATGTCACACTCATCAGACCATGTGGGTTTAAACTGGTATTTCTCAATCTCCTCAAAAGTAGAGGATCCCACTGGTCTATCAAGTGTGATTTGTTACCAAGTTTATCAGTGATTTTCACTTCTTGGCCATTCTTGTTTGTGGGAATGAATTCTGTGGTTACATCAGTGGTTTGAACATATTTTTCAAAAGCAGTGTTTTCATCATCATGTTTTCTATAACCAACACCAAATTTCACATTGCTTTTAATCTGTTTTTCAAGCATTACCTCATATCCTTTGCAGGATTCCACCCATTTCTCACATGTGATTTCGGTGGACTCTAACTCCTTTTTGCAAACTTGGTATTTTTCTACCATAGTTTGGAGTTGAGTTTTGGTTATGCTTTGCTCTTCTTTAAGACTGCTGATCTCTTTATCCTTTTCAGCCAATTTGTTTCTAAGCTCTTTTAATGGCTTTTCAAATTTGACTTCATCAGTTAAAATTTTATCCTTAAGGTTTTCATTTACCTATTTGATGATAGCAAATGCAATAATGCACTTGTCTAAACATAGTTTTTCAAGAACTTGAGGTGATACCTTGGCAGCAGCCATCATGGCACAATCACATTGATGATTTTCTTCATCGTCAGCTCTTACTTCTTTCTCACCTGCTCTCTTTTCTTCCTCTTCTTCCTTGTCTTCTTTGGACCAGGGGTCTGTCAGTGGTTCAATCAGGGTTTTTGAATTTTCTCCCAGCAGCAGTTCACCAGCAACTGCAGTAACCACTGCTTCAATCACCTCATCCATTGTTTCAGTACTTAGCTGTTCACCTTCAGTTCCTACCCCCTCTGGTATTGACTCTAATGCCATCAAACAAAATTCATCATTAGAAGGTTCATTAAAAACATAGAGTGCAAAATTTTCATCACCAAGCTCATTAGGCATGCTGCTCCAGTCAACAAAGCCTTGAGTGAAGAAGCTTTGCTGATCTGGTTGTACCACTGCTGGAGCAGCTGTTTGAGGTGCAACAGGTTGCACTTGTGCCTGAGGGACAGGGGTTTAAACATACTGAATTTGTGGAACAGTGGTTTGGACATAATGCACAGGCACAGGGGTTGCAGCATAGTGAGCAGTGTTAACATGGGCTGCAGGGGTATATTGGGTATAGTGAACAGTGCTTTGATTTTGTGGTCTAGGGTTTGAGCTGGGATGAGTGATTATAGAACCAGTAGTTTGACTCCTGCATTCCCTAGCAAAATGACCTAGCCTATTGCTCTTGTAACACTTGATTTTTTTATTTATCCAACCCCACCCTTAAATTCCCATGTAACCCTGGGAATTTTCTCCATGTTCTTTTGTAGAATTTGCTTGTTCTTACACTAAGCAAAGCCAATTGATGCAAAATGTCCATCTCTTCTAAGTCAGTGGGATCAAAGTGTTGCAAATCATTGAGTTCAAAGCACAAATTATCTGACATCTGGTTTTCACAATTTGCAGTAAAAGCATAATTTGCAGAGTGAGGATCAGGGTTGTTAAAATTTCCACAAGCAGTTATATCAATGAAGTGATCATAACCCTGATCCTTACCACTACTACCAGATTCTTCCTGACCAAAAAGAGTTGTGCTACCGAATGAATAATCATCATCAACTTTACCCAACTCTTGCAACTTCTTTTTCTGGTTCAACTCCCTTTCATAGGTCAGGAGTCTACCATGAAGTTGGGTCAGGGTCAGATCTTTGAACTCAGCAGAGTTTCTAGTGACAAAAGCTATGGTATCCCATTTTTCTGGTAGTGACCTAAGGAACCTACTATTTTGAGTTGAATTTGGAAATGTTACTTTAACAAGCCTTAGTTCACTAATGAGACAACTGAATCGCTCAAATTGCTGAGTCAGTGATTCACCCTTGATGTGACAAAATGTTTCATACTGCTGATTCAGAATTTCCCTATTGTTTTCAATGACTTCTTCTGTTCCCCCAAACTGTTCCTTCAGTGCATCCCATAGCTATTTGGCATTGTTACAATGTAACAGTCCATCATAGATCTCATTGGGTAATGCAGATGCTATGATGCTAAATGCTTTGGCATCGAGTTTGAACTTTTGAAAATCAGTTTCAAGATAGTTTTCAGTTGGTTTAGGAACGAACTTCTTTGCATCCTCAGCACTTGGCACCATAGGAACATGGGGACCAAAAACTACAGACCTCCAACATCCAGTGTTCTGTTGAGCAAGGATGTGACCCATCCTTCTCTCCCAGATGTTGTATTCATTACGTTTAAGCATGGGTGGTTTAAAAAGCGAGACAATGTTATTCTTATCATCTTGTGCTTGTGACGTCATCCTGGTTGTTTTACAGACAGTGATTAATCAACTTTGATGGTGATTAAACCTTGCTCTATTTTTCAACAAAAACGAACAAACTATCAGTATCAACTTTTATGAGCTGAACTATTTACATCAAAATGATTGTTAAATCAAATTTGACTGTCCAAACTCTGATACCAATTGTTAGGATCTGAGTTTGGTTTTGATTGTGTTTTATGTTTGAATTAAGATGAAGATGGATGAGTTGTGCAGCGGAATTAAGATGGAAACAAACTTTGCACACAATCAAACGAGAGAATTGCTTTAATCACACATTTTTCACAAAGAACCGAAAGATTGAATTTATTTCAATAACGATTATAATGCAATGTATGAATACAAACTCCCCCTCAGCCTGAGCTCACAGTGTTTCTTCGTGCATGAAGAAGATTTTGCAAAGAGCTAATAGAACAGTACAGAGCACTGTTCTATTTATAGGCACGAGCAAACCACTGAAGCATCTAAGCTGACATCACCATGAAAGTGACATCTAACCTCCTAACAAACTCTAACCTCTGATCTATACAACCTCTTCTTTGCTAACTACTGTTATTACATTTCATTACGTTAAGACATCTAAACTACTGCTGCATCCTTCCACTGATGTGAACCCAGCAGTAGATTGAACAGCAGAGCTTTAGTCTTCCATCAGGCTTTTACTTGATCAACAGTTTGTAGGTCAGCAGTTTGTACGATTAGTAGATAGGAGGTCAGCAGATGTTGAAACCACTTTCAAGGGGAGAGACTTATATGCATAACATCTGCTTATTCTGGATCCACTGCTCTGATCCAGTTTTGGCTTTAATTATATGTTCCTTTGGTAGGGTTCAATCCCAACAGGAACAGATAGCAAATAAGTTCTTAAACCTTAGAATGACTAGAGTGGATAGTAAGGGTTACACTACATTATTCTTCGAATATGCTAGAATAGTACCAACCCTTGCATCACCAGAACCATTATTAATCTCCCGTTACATATGGGGATTAATCAGTGAGATTAGGCATGTAGTCAAGGCAGCTAGGCCTCAAACTATAGAAGAAGCTGTAGAACTAGCAAGCACCTTGATGGATGAATTAGTGCGTACACGAGAAGAGGACCAGAGGAAGAACATAGCTCAGAAACTTACCCAAGAATTTCGTTATGGAAATTCCAACCGTGGGAAAAATGTAGGTTCTACCTCTGCACCTTATTGTAGGCTTGCAAGAAGAAGCATTCAGGAAGATGCTCCACCTACTGCGACTTTTGCAAGATACCGGGACACAAGGAAGAAAACTGCAGGAAGAAACCCAGTAATGGAGTACGCTTCAATTGTGGAGAAAAAGGACATATCAGGACAAACTATCCGAAACTAGTTCCAGCCATGAACAACAAGACTACTAAAAATGCTAGAGCATTTTTTCTGGCTGCGGAAGAAGCTAAGATGATTCCGGATGTGATAGCCGGTACGTTTTTAGTTAATGATGTTTTTGCTAAAGTATTATTTGACTCTGGTGCAAACCAAAGTTCTATTAATACTTCAATTTGGAAACTTCTTAATCAATCATTAACTAAACTCCCACAAGAATGTCTAGTTGAGACAGCAAATGGAGAAACCATTAAGATTTCTGAAATCTTGCAGGGAGGAAGAATAGAATTTTGAAATCAAAAGTGTATTGCAAACCTTTATCCAATGAATCTGGCAGGATTTGATGTTGTATTAGGAATGGATTGGTTAGTAGCCAATAAAGGCAGTATTCTATGTAATCAAAAGTCAATCCAAGTAAATTCACCTAGAGGTGAAAAGATCACAATTAAAGGAGATAAGCCCTCTAGATCCACGAAATTCATCTCTGTGATGAAAACAACAAGTTATATAAGAAAAGGATCATTAGTGTATTTGATTTCCATAATCACTAACACTAAAGGAAAAGAACTGAAAGATATTCCTGTAGTATCTCAGTTTTCAGATGTATTCCCAAAAGAATTACCAGGGCTACCACCAGACAGGAAAGTTGAATTCAGAATTCACCTGCTACTAGGGACAACACCAATTGCCAAAGCCCCTTACCGTTTGGCACCCGCAGAAATGCAGGAAATGAAGAAGCAGTTAGACGAACTGTTGGAGAAAGGATTTATACAGCCAAGTTCATCACCATGGGGAGCACCAATCTTATTCATTAAGAAGAAAGACGGATCAATGCGTATGTGCATTGACTACTGCGAATTGAACAAGGTCAAGATTAAAAATCGTTATCCATTACCAAGAATCGATGATCTGTTCAATCAGTTGCAAGGAGCTTGATTTTTCTCCAAGATCGATCTACGCTCAGGATATCATCAATTAAAGGTACAGGAAGATGGCATTCCTAAGACCGCATTTAGAACAAGGTATGGCCATTATGAATTTACCGTCATGCCATTTGGTTTAACCAATGCCCCAGCCGCATTTATGGACATGATGAACCGAATATGTAAGCCATATTTGGATAAATTTATAATTGTCTTTATAGATGATATTCTCATTTACTCTAACAGTAAAGAGGAACATGCAAAGCATCTGCATGCACTTCTAAGTCTATTGAGAAAAGAAAAGCTTTACGTAAAGTTTTCGAAGTGCGAGTTTTGGTTAGAACAGGTACAGTTTCTTGGACATTTAGTCAATCATGAAGGAATTCATGTGGATCCCACCAAGATCGAGGCAATTACTAGATGGAAAACCCCTGAGTCACCAACCGAGGTTAGAAGTTTCTTAGGATTGGCCGGTTATTATAGAAGATTTATTCGAGATTTTTCTAGAATAGCCATTCCCTTAACTAAGCTAACCTGTAAATCTGTTAAGTTTGAATGGGGAACAAAACAAGAAGAAGCCTTTAGAATTCTTAAGCAAAGATTAACCAATGCACCCATACTAGCATTACCAGAAGGAACTGTAGATTTTGTAGTCTATTGTGACGCTTCTAAATTAGGTTATGGATGTGTGTTGATGCAACTCCAAAAGGTTATAGCTTATGCCTCTAGACAACTTAAGAATCATGAAGAGAATTATTCAACCCATGATCTAGAATTAGGAGCTATAATTTTTTCCCTTAAGATTTGGAGACATTACCTTTACGATAGTAAGTTTACCATTTTCACTGATCATAAGAGTTTAAGATATGTCTTCGGGCAAAAGGAGTTGAATATGAGACAGAGACGCTAGATGGAAATTCTTAGTGACTATGATTGTAATATCCAGTATCATGCAGGAAAGGCTAATGTAGTGGTTGATGCTTTAAGTCGAAAGTATCATGAAAAACCAAAAAGAGTATGTTCTCTTAAATTAAATCTGCAAGTAGATTTAAATGAACAGATTAGAAAAGCACAAGAATCAGTAATCAAGGACGATACTGAGAAACCGAAAGGAATGATTAAGGAATTAGAACAAGGAACAGATGGAATTTGGAGATTCCATAAAAAGAGGATGTGGATACCCAAATTAGGAAACTTACGTCTTCGTATATTAGAAGAAGCCCATAAGTCTAAGTATACGATGCATCCTGGAAGTGATAAGATGTACCAGGACTTAAGGAAAAAAATTTGGTGGATAGGAATGAAGAAGGATATAGCGGCTTATGTTGCCAGGTGTCTAACATGTTCACAGGTTAAAGCTGAACATCGGAAACCCTCAGGTTTATTGCAGCAGTTAGAAATGCCAGTATGGAAGTGGGAATTGATAACAATGGGTTTTGTTACCAAATTGCCCAAAACAAGAAAAGGTAATGATACAATCTGGGTGAATGTAGACATGCTAACTAAGTCAGCTCATTTCCTACCAATGAAAGAAACTTTCAGTATGGAACATTTAGCCAAATTATATGTAAATGAAATAGTTTCATTACATGGAATTCCTTTATCAATTGTTTCCGACAGAGATAGCCGTTTTACCTCTCATTTTTGGACAAGTTTCCGAAAAGCAACGGGAACCAAGTTGAATCTAAGCACAGCTTATCATCCTCAAACGGACGGACAAAGCGAAAGGACAATTCAAACTATGGAGGATATGCTTAGAGCTTGTGTAATTGATTTCGGAGGTAATTGGAACGATCATTTACCATTAATAGAATTTTCTTATAATAACAGTTATCACACAAGTATCAATGTTGCACCATTCGAAGCACTTTATGGACGAAAGTGCCGACCGCCAGTCTGTTGGGAAGAAATTGTAGAAAAGCAATTATCTGGACCAGAAATAGTGCAAGAAACAACAGACAAGATCATTCAAGTCAAGGAACGACTGAAAGCAGCACGAGATCGACAGAAGAGTTATGCTGATAATAGGCGAAAACCGTTGGAGTTTCAAGTAGGAGACAAGGTGTTATTAAAAGTCTCTCCTTGGAAAGGAGTGGTAAGATTCATCAAAAGAGAAAAACTAAGCCCAGATATATTGGACCTTTTGAGATTATTAGAAGAACAGGACCTGTAGCCTATTAGCTATGACTAACAGAGGAAATGACAGGAATACATGATGTATTTCATGTATCTAATCTCAAGAAATGCTTAGCTGATGAATCACTGGTAGTGCCTCTTAAGGATATAGAGGTAAATAAGCGGTTAAAATTTGTAGAAAGACCTCTACAAATTGAAGACAGGAAAGTCAAGAATCTCAAACACAAGAGATTAGTTCTGGTCAAAGTAAAATGGGACTCCAAAAGAGGACCAGAATATACATGGGAGCTTGAATCAGAGATGCAAAGGAAATACCCACACCTATTCCAGTAGATCTCGAGGATGAGTTCTAAAACAAGGTGGGGATGATATAACAACCCTCAAAATATTTCTAACACCCCTAATATATTTAAAGTATCCCTACACGTCTTAAAATACATCCCATATACTATATTTGGCCCTAAATGCCTTTATATAATTAAAAATAAAATAAAAATCAATTTTATTAGTCTCTCGCGGGCCGCGAAGAGTTGTTCTTCATCCTACGCGGGCCGCGAGTGAGAGGTCAAGAGGCACGCCCCGGAAGCCGGCACGTGTCAACACGTGGCGAAGCTAGAACGGTGATTGGACCAGGCTAGGCCCTACGGACCCTATGTCGCGGCCGCGTAAGACCACCCCTAGGTCTACGCGGGGCGTGAGAGACTGGCGGATCACAACTATAAATAGAGGCCATCAGCTTTCATTTCCAATCGTTCACAGCTTTCTTTCTCTCTCAATTTTCTATATAGTATACACTATACCCGGGCATTATACCCCCCTAAATAACGAAGTTCTGGCTTGTTGTAAGTTTCATAACCCCCGGTTACGTATTAGATACGCTGCCCGATTGATTTAGGGTTCCGTAACGGCTGTCGTGGTTCTGCCCGACGTAGTCGTTGGAATGCCGTCTCGGGGAGGGAATTACTAATGTAAATATTGGGTTATTATACTAACACGTGTGCATTTATGTAATTAATAGATAATCACCAGGAAATCCTTAAGGAAAAACCCAAAGACAACAATGTGAGTAATCTCCTTTTTGCAAACTGTTTTTACAAAACCTCAATTAATTTATAATATATTAAACAGTGATTGAGTATTTGTATTCTACAATTATCATCGGTATGTTGGGGTTTTGTATACAAAATTTGTTTCTACATTGTGAGTAGTAACATGACCACAAGTCGGGTTGACAGTACCGTGGGTGGTAATTAAAGTAGACGGAAACAAATGTAATTGTGCGACCGCCCTCAATACTATACAATGGTTTTACTTAACTTGATTAAACTGGAATTCACTCACCAGTATTTCCCACTGACAAAATGTTTTTAAACGCATTTCAGGTAACAAAATGTGAAAGCCAAATAGAAGCCAGCTGGACAGCACTGAAGGCTTGGAAAAGTGGCTATAAAAGTTACCTAAAATAAAGAGATGTTTTACTTAATCAAGTTAAGTAAAACCATTTTCATAGGACAGCACAATTTTTTTGTATTTTACTCTGATAAAATATTTCATAACTACGGTCCTGATGTGAATTCCGCTGCCAAAATGATAAACACCGATAGCACAAAAAATGGTCGCGGCCGCCCGTTCCCGGGTAGTTAGGGGACGGGGGTTGCAACACAAAAATTGAGAAATAAAAGAAGATTGAAAAGACAAAAAAAACCCTCACGCCTTGATCATATCCCGCGCCACGTGTTGGGCCATGATGCGTTCTCACCGTTCTCACACGTTAGGGTGTTTTCTCCTAATCCCGTACCTATATATATATATATATATATATATAGGGGTAAGATCAAATGAAAAGTTCATTTTGCTCGAGTAGGATGAGAAGTAATGTTAACCATTCATTTTTCACATCAATTGATTACATGAAAATGTGGGAAAAAAGAGGAGTGTAAAGGTATCTTGGAAACATCCTATTTATTGACTTTCTATTTCCACATGCAAGGCATATGCATATTCCACCCACATTTTTTAAACGTTCATAATTTTTTTATACGACATTATTTTTTCATAAAAATTTCACCATAAAATCGAGCATTTTTTATCTTTAATTTGAGTAGCATATTGCTATATAAAATATGATGACTAAAAAAACCAACAAAAATGTATTGTATTTCTATGTTCTATAACATTTTTGTGCAGGATTTTTTTACTATATTTTTGTGCTAAATATTTTGTGCTGAATTGTTTTTGTCTTAAATTTTTTTTTCTCAATTTTTTATGCTGAATTTTTTGTACTATATTTTTTTGTGCTGAATTTTTTTGTGCTATATTTTTTTGTACTAGATTTTTGTTGTGCTATAATTTTTTATACTGTATTTTTTGTGCTATATTTTTTTGTACTGGATTTTTTGTGCTAGATTTTTTGTACTGGATTTTTTTCTTGTATTTTTTAGAAAACAAAAGGAGTGCCACATGTCATTTTCACACTTCTATTTATAAGGACCAAAATGTCATTCCTTCCTACTTATATGGAGTGCCACATGGCATCATCACAATCCTTCTTAAAATACTTACGCAAAATCTACTTATATATAGGTGAATTATAGGGAGAAAACACATGTGAGTTACAAAAACTCTGAAAACGTAATGTATGGTAGCAGGCTGCTATGTGTTACACATTTCACTACAATATTTACTGACACATTTTTTTTTGTAAAAGGGGAGAGGAGAGACAATGTGTTACATTTTTCATTCGTTCATATTTTTGTAACTTCGCCTGTTAAATTTTTTTATTTTTTATATTTGCAACAGTTTTTTTAGATTATATGAAGTGTATTGATTTTAAGACTTTAATTTACAGCGAGATTCATATATCACATTTTTTTGTGTTAGGGTAGAGAGAAACGTGTAGGGTTGTTATAATTTGTGTTAGTTGCATTGTCTGAAAAAAAAAACGTATTTTTTTGTATTTGTTTAATATCCATAATTTATTACATGAGACGGATAGTGAAGATGAAGTTTTCAAAGTTTCTTGAACTCACATGAGTTTTCATTTATTCTTCCTCTCTCTCTCCCCTATATATATATATATATATATATAGGAGAATGATCCGTTAGGAACCACCCTTTATTGCGAGAACCGCGAGAAGCAATATGAACACAAACAAAAATACCTAAAAATAGCTAAAAACACACACAATTTTTTTTTTTGCTACTAAAAGTAGCGATTTTAATGTAAAAAATAAAAAAAATATATATTTTTTGTGTTTTTTGTATTTTTTAGGTTTTTTTGGGGTTTAGTTTTTAGCATTTTAGCTTGGGATGGGGGGGGGGGGTTAGGTTTTTTTTAGGGGGGGTGGGGGTTAAGGTTTTTTTTAGCTATTTTTAGTTGTGTTCCCATTGGTTCTCGCAATAAAGGTGGTTCTCGCATGAACCTTACCCTATATATATATATATAGGGTAAGGTTCATGCGAGAACCACCCTTTATAGACGATGAGAATCGTTTGAAAGGACTTTTTTTTGTGTGATGATCAATGCAAACTTAATTACCACATGTCTGGTGATGTGATTTCGTTTGAAGCCACATATCGTTCTAACAAGTAATATGTATATGACGTTTACTTCATATGACGTTTTGCCATTCATAATTGTTTTTCATGTTAGTTTTTTGTTTCTAATGTATTTGTTTAATGGCGTTTTCGTTTTTTATATAGGTTGGTGTTAGGCTATGCAATTCCACCAATTTCAAAGAACGTATTTGTGGTGTTGTATGGACGGATATTCTTACACCCGAAGAGTTTGAATCAGGATGAGAAGAGGTTATTGAAGAGTTCAATTTAGATGATAATGATTGGCTTTCTAATATTTTTGCACTTAGGGTTCTTAGATCCCTGCATACTATAGAATGGAGGAACTGTCGGGCCTTATGCGTACGATGTCGAGGTCGGAGAGTGAGAACCATTTTTTTGGTCAAGTGTGCAATGCAAAATCTACTCTTGTTGAGTTCATGACTCATTACGAAACTGCAATAGAAGCACAACGTCACACGTACCGGAAAAATGATCATGAATCTCGATACAAACGCCCCCAGTTGAAAAGTAATTATAAAGTGTTGGAGAGCCAAGCTACTGAGATATACAGAAAAAATAAATTTTGTGACATTCAAGCTGAGCTAATCGGGACTGGGGATTGCTTAAATCAACGTTATGAAGAGCAGCCCGATGGGTTTGTTAAGTTCTACATAAATGATTTCCAGCAGTCTTGTACCTCCTTATTAGAGGTAAACAATGGCGTTTTTCGCGTATTTTTTTGGCGTTTTCTGAGTATGACGTTTATTATATTTTTAAACATTTATTTTTTCTGTATGAAGCTTTTGTGTTTGTTGTTTGATGGAGTTTTATACATACATTTTCTACATGGCGTTTATTGTTTTTGGCATTTTTCAGGTAATGTACCGTAAGTCTGATTGCACCAGCACTAGCTCATACAGGCATTTTGAATAGATGACGTAAAGAGGCTTCGCCAAATTGCTCTTCAGATTACTCAATTAGTTGTGATTTTATGACAGAGCTTGATCCCGATGTGCAAAGTATGATGTATACTTTGAACCGTTTATCTGGTAATAAGAAGGAGATATCCTTATACAAGGATCATGTTCAATCTTAGATGAAGAAGGTTCAAGATATGAAGATTATTGCTCTTCCTACTAGTACTATGGATAGATTTGCGGAGATAACATGGCAATATCAAAACGACAAGAATCCGATAAGAGTCCCGGTTGGGTATCAGTCGAAAGGTTCTGGATCTCGCAAGCATTTGTTATCCAAACACGATGAAGCAATTGAAAAAACAAAAGTGAAGCTCGGGGCGAAAGAAAGACAGTGTAAGAATTGTAAAGATTTCGGACACTACGCATCGACATGCAAGAAGACCATAATTAAAAGAAAATCGACACGATCTTCGAGAGCAAGTGACGAGTAGTTTGGCGTTTTTTATATTTTTATTTTTTTCCTATGCAGTTTTTGAGCATGTAAGAACACACAATATCGACGTTTGGCATTTTATATTTTTTTATATATCATTTTATTATTTTTTCACATTTTTCACTTTAATGCATAACATGTGATTAAATGCAATTATTATAGTTCTGGATGTTTGTTGTTTTGTTGTTTGTTGTTTGTGCACTTAATTATAGAGAATAAAGTATTTTTTATTAACTGGAAGGTACATAACAAACTATAGAAGATGGCGCACACACATAAACGCCAAAAAAAGAATACTTTTCAGTCAATAAAAATACTTTATTCCTCTAATTAGGTGAGGATTAACACAATAAGATTTTGCTGAATGAGATGGACAACATTCTTAAGTGAGGATTAACTCATTTCTCACTTAAGAATGTTGTCCAACTCATTCAGTAAAACCTTATTGAGTTAATCCTCACTTAATTAGAGGAATAAAGTATTTTTATTAACTGGAAAGTACTTAAGAAACAATAGAAGATAACATATAAACAAAAACGCCAAAAAAGAGTAAAAATGAAAAGAAAAAAAACAATCAAGAATCATCGTCTGATGGGACTTCGTCTGAGAAGTATCCATTGCTCCCTCCGTCTTCCTGTTAGGCTTCTTGGTCAAAATTCGGATCTAAACCTTCATCGTCAGTGTCTTCGTCTTAAAGATTTTGACACCTACATGTGAACATATCATGCAACAATGCCAATGTTAGGGTCATGTCTGCGTTCAAACATGTTGAGTTGCATAACTCCAATAGGAACCCAAGACTCTGTTTGGTCATGATGTTTTCAACGATGTAGTATTCCTGCTACCTGTCCTCACATACAACAGTCACCAATTTAGAGTCCTCATCAAAACGCCAAGATTAGATAACTGGGTCGACAATTGGATTTGCATTGTTCGGTCCAAATTTTCCGGTTTATCTTCATATAACAATATGTGTTTTCTTATAGAGGTTATGAATAGGAATGCCAAGGGCAAGGATCTCCCTCTGAACTTGTTCATCCAAGTTCTGTATGATGTTAACTGTTCTTACAAAGATTCTTCTTCTGGTATCAAAGATGATTATGAATAAATTGAGAACAAACTGAATCTCCAAGAAACGACGTCTGCCATCTGTGGTTTTTGAACTTTTTGGCGTTTTAAATTGAATGGTATTTAGTAAAATATGGCGTTTGTTTTTGGTGTGATCAATGGAAGGTCCTGCAACGTTGTTTATATAAGATTTTTTGGCGCCTAGTTTAGGCGGGAATTTTTTATAATAAATGTTAGTAATAAAATTTCCGACGTTTCAGTTACTGTTTATTCAGCTTTAGCTGTTAAAGCTATAACGCGTTTCATCATTAAGTTTGATGTTTTGTATGAATGGCGTTTTAGATAAAGACGACGTTTCATCTAGAAGGGACTGATGTGTATGGCTCGTAGTTTAAGGCGGGAAATTTTAATGTCGTTTTTCTTAAGAGTTTGGCATTTTGTATTAGAGCAGTCAAAAAACCCTTTTAGCCTTAATGAAGCGCGTCCATGTAATAAAGTTGATTTTATTTACGAAAAACACCACCGCACCAATCTAATTCATAGATTGTTTTGATCGGACGGATCAGAACCATTTCCACTGTTTTCACACTTTAGGGTGTTTTCTCTAAATCTTTTTTCTCTAAATCTTATATTTGTAGGGGCATGATTTAGAGAAAACGCCTATAAGTGTGAAAACGGTGAGAACGCCCCTTATCCGTTGGATCAAAACAATCTATGGATTAGATTGGCATGGTGGCGTTTTCGTAAATAACATCAACTTTCTAAAGTGGACGCGCTTCATTAAGGGTAAAAGGGTCTTTTTACTGCTCCAATACATAACATCAAACTCATGAGTAAAATGCTATTAAAATTCCCACCTTAACCTACAAGCCATACACATCAGTCCCTTCCAGATGAAACGCCATATTTATGTAAAACGCCATTTATACAAAAACACCAAACTTAATGATGAAACGCATTGCAGCTTTAACAGATAGAGGTGAACAAACAGTAACGTAAACTTTATTACTTACATTTATTATAAACAATTCCCTCCTAAACTACGCGCCAAAAACATCATTATATAAACGACGTTACTATCACTTCCATTCATCATACTAAAAAACACCATCTTAAACCAAAACTCCAAATTTCAAAAAAAAAAAAAAACAGAAAAAAAACTCTGAAAGTAGAAAAATGGCAAACATCATTTCATGGAGATTCAAAACTAGAATCAATAGATTTGTAATCCTCTTTGACAACAGAAGAAAAGTGTTTGTGAAAACCATCAAAGCCATAATGAACTTGGAAGAAGAAGTACAGAGGGGGATCCTAACACTTGGCGTTCCTCTTGTTAACCTCTGTGATAAAACACAGACGGTTATACGAAGATTAACCAGAAAATTTGGATAAAACAATGCAAATCCAAATGTGGATCCAGTCATCCGATCATGGCGTTTTGATGAAGACACTGACATGGTGACTGTTATATGTGACAACATGGAGCAAGAAGACTACATGCTTGAAAACATCATGACTAAACAGGGTCTTGGGTTCCTAGATGAGTTAAACAACGCAACATGTTTGAACACAGACATAACAGTAAAATTGGCATTGTAGTATGACATGTTCACATGGAGGTTTCAAAATCTTCAAGAAGAAGAGACCGATGAAAGTGAAGATTTGGATGAGAAATTGAATGAAGAATCTGAATAAGAAGACGAGGGGAGCAATGGATACTTCTCAGATGAAGTCCCTTCAGACGATGAGTATTAATTTTTTTTCTTTTCTGTGCTTTGTTATTTACTTTTCCAATAATAAAATACTTTATTTCTCTAATTAGATATAAAACGCCAAAATGCCACAAACGCCAAAACACCAAAAGTTAATTAGTTGTATTTTGCTTTCTTTATCTAAAACGCCACAACAATATTTTGCCTTACAAAAGTTAATTAGTTGTATTTTATCATCTTTATCTAAATCGCCAACCTTACAAAATGTCAAACTTAATGATGGGACGTCTTACAGCCTTAACTGATAAAGCTGAACAAACAGTAACTATAAACAGTAACTGAAACGACGGAAACTTTATTACTAACATTTATTATAATAAATTCCCGCTTAAACTACACGCCAAAAACATCTTATATAAACAATGTCTCAGGACCTTCCATTGATCACACCAAAAAATAAACGACATATTTTACTAAATACCATTCAATTTAAAACACTAGAAAGTTCGAAACCACAGTTGGCAAACGTCATTTCTTGGAGATCCAGTTTTGTTCTCAATAAATTTTCACAGAATGGATTCTTAAGTGAGGGGTTAACTCAATAAAATTTTGTTGAATGAGATGGACAAATCTTCAAGATAAAGAGACTGATGACAGTGATCTTTCATTTTATGTGCTTTGTTCTTGAAGACGGTTTGGATGAGAAGAAGAGACCGATGACAGTGAAGAGTGGGATGAAGATAAACATGAAGACCAAAGATCAACCAAGCAAAAAACCCCACTCACAATCACACCCGGAAAAAATCATCCACACATACGGCGTCTATCTATGCCTCCAACCAACCACACAACCACTTCAACAATCAACAACCATAAATCACACAAAAAAAAAAAACAAACGCCATATTTTACTGAATGATCAGCTTCGTCTAGAGTCGGGTGTCCAGCCATGTAGGAATCGGCATCTATTTAAGGAATTCAAAGGTTCCGGGGACAAAATCTTTAAGAAGAAGAGACTGGTGACAGTGAAGATTTGGATGAGGAGTTTTAATTTTTTTTTTCTTTTCTTTTTTTTTTTTTGTCATTTTCTGCGATTTGTTATCTACTTTTCCACTAATAAAATACATTATTTCTCTAACTAGTTATAAAATGCCACAAATGCCAAATACAAAAACTATAATAATTTCCTTTAATCGCATATTATTAAAAAAACTCCAAAAATTACTAAATTGTATAAAACAGGATGCATTAGAATAGAACAAAGGATGTCTTCCAAAAGTTAATTAGATGTATTTTGCCATCTTTATCTAAAACGCCATTTATACAAAACACCAAACTTAATGATGGGACGCCTTACATCTTAACAGATAAAGCTGAATAAACAGTAACTGAATGGGATGCCTTACAACTTTAACAGATAAACAGCAAACTTAATGATGGGACGCCTTGCATCGTTACCTTGTTGAGTTTATCCTCATTTATTTTATTTATTGAAAAGTGTTCTTTTTCTTTGGCGTTTATGTGTGTGCGCGATCTTCTATGGTTTGTTATGTACCTTCAAAATCACATGTTTCAAAACTCCATAACATTATTTTGCCTTACGAAAGTTAATTAGTTATATTTTATCATCTTTATCTAAAACACCAATCATACAAAACGCCAAACTTAATGATGGGACGCCTTACAGCCGTAACAGATAAAGCTGAACAAACAGTAACTACAAACAGTAACTGAAATGATGGAAACTTTATTACTAACATTTATTATAATAAATCCCCGCCAAAATTACACGCCAAAAAACATCTTAAATAAACAACGTCTCAGGACCTTCCATTGATCACACAAAAAACAAACACCATATTTTACTAAATACCATTCAATTTAAAACGCAAGAAAGTTCAAAAACCACAGATGACAAACGTCGTTTCTTGGAGATTCAGTTTTGTTCTCAATGACAAAATTCTTAAGTGAGAATTTTGTCCATCTCATTGAGCAAAATCTTATTGAGTTTATCCTCACCTATTTTTTACTGCAAAGTGTTCTTTTTCTTTGGCGTTTATGTGTGTGTGCGATCTTATATGGTTTGTTATGTACCTTCCAAATCACATGTTATGCACAAAAAGTGATATATGAAGAAGGCCATTGAAACATATACGTCATTTTCAAATATGAATTTGAAAAATACGTCATTGAAACAAGCATAAAGAAACAAAACGCCTACTGAAAAGTGTTATTTTTCTTTAGCATTTATGTCTGTGTGTGTGATCTTCGATGGTTTGTTATGCACAAAAAAATGATATACGAAGAAGGCCATTGAAAACATAAACGTCATTTTCAAATATTACTTTGAAAAAAAACACCATTGAAACAAGCATAAAGAACAAAACGACATATCTGTTGCATATAACCCGACTTATTGAGGGGAACGTGAACAATGGCAATCATGCCCCTGCATATCATTTAGCGCCCCTGCCATGTGTTCGACCAGGATCCGTTCTCATCATTTTCACACTTCAATCTGTTTTCTCTTGATCCCGTTTATATATATATATATATATATATATATATATATATATATATATATATATATATATATATATATATATATATATATATAAGTGTTAAAACTTTAACAATACTATTAAAATATATATTGGTTATGTGAGTATATGTGTGGATTGATATATGTAATTATGTGTATTTAAGTATTATCCCATCTAAGCATATATAGATTAACATTAACACTTATACATGTTTTAAATATTAAGTATAAGGCTTATTCTATCCTTTTTTATAACTTTCATTATATTAGCAATCGCTATCTACAAATGTAATTGTGTGTATTTATATATCTATATATATATATATATATATATATATATAGGGGAAGGTTCAAATGAAAATCACTAGTTAATGCGAAAACTCGAAAACTAACTAGAAAAGCCTAAAAACATACCAAAATTTTTTTTGTCATACCAATTTTCACTATTTTAGGTATATAAAAAAACTTTTTTTTCAAAAAAAAAATAAAAATTGTAGTGCACATGTGTAATAGTACACATGTGTATTATTACACATGTGTACTACAAAATATATTTTTTTGAAAATTGTTTTTATATATAAAAATTAGCGATTTTAAATAAAATTGAAAAAAAAAAATTGGTGTGTTTTTTAGGCTTTTTTTAGTTAATTTTCGAGTTTTCACGATAAAAGTGGTTTTCATTTGAACCATCCCCTGTATATATATATATATATATATATATATATAGAGAGAGAGAGAGAGAGAGAGAGAAAGTGTAAAATACATTACGGCTTAACGTACATCACATACAACAACGTGCGTGATTATGTGTATAACGTGCGCGATTAATGTTTTCATCATGCGTGATTAATGTTTTCCAACATGCGTGATTTAGGTTTTTTAGTTTATAACGTGCGTGATTTTCAAATGAACATGCGTAATGTAATGCTTACGTAGATGACCAATCAGCAAATTACAAAGTTTAAGTGTGTTCAAATTTCATTAGGTATGTATATCTGTATAATTTAACTAAAAATCGTCATCCCTTATATTTAATTCTCATAATCTATGAAACCCACATTTCGATTCTTAAAATTATAAAGATGGGGATATAGAGTTTACGTAAGTTGGTAAATACAAGAAACCACTATACATACTATAAAAATTACCTATATATTAATTTTAGAATGGAATGAACAGTAAGATATATATATATATATATTAAAATTAAAATTAGAAAATTTTAGAATGGAATGAACAGTAAGATATATATTAAAATTAGAAATGAAACTTACCTATATATTAATTTTAGAATTGAATGAACAGTAAGATATATATTAAAATTAGAAATGGAAACTAACAAATGAGCAAATGGCATTGGGTACTCGTATCGGTAACAAATTTATCAAACCGGTGTTTTTTCGGTACCAGTTCGGCACCTGTATTCACCGGTTTTTACCCTCAAATACCGGTGTCGTACCAGTACCAACCGGTACCCAACCGTATCGTACCAGGTATATTCGGTACAATTACCCACTTTTGGGGATTTCGGTAACGGTATTTTCGGTACTGGTTGGTACCGAGCTCATCAAATCCTATAGCAACGCAGCAATGCAAGTAATTGCACCGTTTAGATTACTTTTCATACACACAGTAAGTAAACTGTATTTCGTTTAAATGAGGTTTTATATACACAACAACTTATTTTGCTTTCTTTTTTGTCTTTTTCTGTAATGAATGAATTGTAGCATGCAAAATTAACTTGGATATTTAGAATATTGTTGAGCAAATCGTATCAAATCCTGTAATCAAACCGGTATCGTATCGGTACCTAATTTACTATACCAAATCATTTTCGGTACCAATTTGGTACCCATCTTATGGCGTTTTCAGAATCATTACTTTCGGTTCGACACCGGTCTAGCACCATACCTGTATTTATTGATTTTTACTTTCAAATACCATACCGTATTGTACCGAGCATTTTCGGTGCCGGTACCTAATTTCGATGATTTTCCGTTTCGGTGGCGTTACCGGTACCGAGCTCATCCATATTTTAACGTGTTAGCACCGTAATAACTAAACTGAAAACAACCGAATTTCCAACGTGTGGGTCCTATTATTATATATTAGGTTATTTAAAATCGTTTTTTTAGGACGGAGTGACTATCCTTATCACGTCATTTTATTTATGTTTTGATATTCGGTATCTGCTTGCCGTTGTTGACACGCCTTTTGTAGTCATTGGGTCCCCGCCGCAACGCGCGGGCTGAAAATCAACTAGTTACTTTAAAACTATAAAGAGAGGAATTATTTTAAAGGGGTGAAGATGTGATTGGGAGGTTTTTCTTTTAATTTTCTTTTGAATTTAAAGATAAAAGAATTATATGAAAGTGATTTAAAAGCTTTTATTCCCAATAATTTGCTTATATATAAGGTGTTTCTTGAGAGAATGAATAGTTTAAGTCTTTTGTGACAATGATCAAAGACAACAACTTGATTTTTATATTCAATTATATGTACTTTAAATTTTATATTTAACACTTTATGATTTAACAATTAATCAAGATGTCGATTGATAAAACTAATTTTAAATTTTCATCTCAATTGGTTAGTTAAATAATGTTCTTGAATTTGATATCAAGAGGGTCCCAAATAACCGCCAAAACTATTAAGCTTCTTAGTAATTTCTAATGTCTCTATCAAACATTATAAAATTATGTTGTTCTCCATACATATCTATATATCTATATACTATATATAAGCATTTCCCATGTCTAAAATAGTAATTTAACCCCAACTTTTTAAGATGGCATACTAAAAGTCTTAAATAAAACCTATATTTTTTCATTTTTCTTCCCACTTTACCCTCCTCTCCTTACATCCCCTTTGAGATATCAAACCCTCCGAATATAAACATCAGGTTGTTCACCTGAATCGTTCTCCTTCAGTTAAGCCTACACTTGAAACCGATCTGTCCATTGAATCAGTGTATTAATGGCGATCTTCACATTTAATTTGGTGAATCAAAGAGTCCAATGAAATCAGCCATCTCTTTTTAAGCCCTCTCCTCCCCAAAATAAATCAACGGCGACAACGAAGGTCGCACCCAGTCTTTTTCTCCACAACTTCAGCAGGTGGTGGCGTCGTCGGAGGAGTGAGCGACGGTTGTAATGGAGTCGGTGGTCTCAGATGTTGGCGAGACAGGGATTTAGGTCTGAATTGCAGTGACGGTTGCAAAGGTGCTGATGATGCCGACGGCTAGGGTTGTTGTCGAGTGTAGATGGTGGTTATGCTTCGAACCCTAAATCTCCTCTCTTTATCACTCATCTCAACCAGATTTTGAGGTAAGTTTTTGAGGTTTTTTTAATTGTAATTTGTTTGTTTTTTTCTTTATTTTCAATTAAGTTGTCTTATCGCCTGTTTTATTCAATACTCGATAAATCTTGTTGATTCGCCTCGGAGGCCATCGATTTGTATGCATAATTCTGTTATCACGATTCAACCTTAAACGTTGGTTTGATTTTGAATGTTCATAAATGAAATTTTAGGTTTCTGGTGGTTTCTGGGGAATGCTAGGTTTTTTCTACGTGATTTTCAACTATATCGAAGGTATTGTTCTTGCATTTTGTTTTAATTCAACTGGTTAATCGATTGTAATGTTGTTGTCAGTGTTGATTTGTTTACATTTTAATATCTATTTTATTAGGAATCTTCATTAAGATTTTAGTTTTATGCTACTCTATTAGTTGGATGATTAGGGCATAAATTTGGTACGTTATGCTGCCGTTGGCGTTTACGGTTACCAGAAAAGCATCGAAGAATATCCATATGAATGAATTTGGGGCTGGGTTTTGTGTGATTTTTAGGGCTAGGGTTCTTCAAGGAGAATTTCACATAGAGATTAAGATGGCAGCTGAAAAGTTTCACGTTCAAATACCTGTCATCCAAATATTTCTTACATGTCTTCTCCTACCATCGCGATCAATTATTCAATGGTTCTTCTTGAAGGACAGAAATTGATCAGGAGAAATTTCGCCACACTCAATGTTGCCATACTGTGAGTATATTGATCTATTTAGTTCAGATCATTTCAGATCTTATATTTGTTATTATGAATTTGGATTGATTGGAAGGAAGTTGACCTAATTGTATAGTTTTAGTGATTTGAAATTCTGTTTGTTTTTGCTGATTTGATATTGAACGATTTGTTTCCAGTTGCCGATGTAGGCAAGGATTCTGAGGAAAACATTAGGGGGCGGTATGTGACAGTTTGGCATCTTACGTGCTAATGCTCTTGTTGCTTTACTTACAAGAAAATGTCCAAAAGCTTGTGACTGATCACAAAAATGCCATGACTTTAGCTGGTATTTCTTTATAAAAATTGATTATTTAATTATCTCATTCAGCAACACTTTAATATTTCACCATGAATCTTGTTTTGCAGAAGGGCTAAATAAAATCAAGGGTCTGAGTATGGATGTACCTTATGTGTAGAGTGGAGACAAATATTGTAAGCAGGATATGATAAAATTTTAGTTTTTCTAAATATTTGCTTCATTATCAACTGATCACAACTAAAAAATGTTGGTTCTTCAGCAGGTTTATTTTGAGATATCAAAGGGGTCACAAATTACAGTAGTGAAGTTAGGCAAAATTTTGGATGAGCATGGAATATTTTTTATGCCAGATATCTCATCGAGGTGTGAATTAATCTATTAAGTGTTCATAGTCATGAACTTATGCCATTAGATTTACTTAAAGTAGAAACCCTTAAATCTATTGTTAATACTCATTAGGGTACACTCGGCACCGGTCGGGTACCCTGCGAGTATAATGAATAGCTCGGCTACACCGCCGCAAGCTCCAACCTTCTAGCAATCAGGTAGCCCAAACTGGTACCATAACCACCAATGGTAATTTGTGAATTGAGATATTAGTTGGTTGGTATTTAAAATAAATTACGTGAATTCTCATTTTTTAAGATGTCATATGAAGGATTAAGTTAAAATGGATAATCTTTTACCTTTTTGTTCCATCTCTACCCTTATTAGATTATTAGATGGCTAAAATAGTAAATTCCCTCACCATCGTCTAAGCGCATTGAATCACATCCCTTCACATCCACGTCCGGTGAAATCTTTCAATTCAATGCCGTGAATCGTAACCCTAACCCTTCGATTTGCCAGCCGTTCCAACTAGATCGTGATTTAACCCGTCGTCAATGAAAGTCAGATGCAAGCAAGGGTGTTTGACTAGGGTTTCTTAGTGACGAATAAGGTGACACATTCTTGTTCGGTTCTTGTTCGTCACGCCACTGCTCGAATTTGGGAGGCGTTCTGGCCAGGTAAGATTCCTGAATTCAATTTATGTCTACCATGATTAGCTCAGCCCTGGTTCTTGGTTTAATGCTATTACCAACATGACGTGTTGGAGTATGGTAAAAATTTTAATAAGCTTTTCTTCGATTCAATAGAATTTGGGTTCTGTGATTTTAATAGATTGTAATTTGTGTTTCCATTAATTTATCCTTTTTTTGCCATTTTTATGTGAGGATAAACAAAGACAGTTTACATGTTCATAAAGGGGCATTGTTTTTTTAAAGATAAGAAATAGGCTCTTTTTTCAGCAAATATAAATATATGGTGTATTTGAATTCTGTGGTTCATCTTAGGCAGTATAATATAGCATTTTTTGGTGTATTTGTCTAACAACTTGTCATGCATTTCTTGTATAACCAACATCTTATATGGTTTTTTCCTCTGTTTTATTGAGTGTTCTCTGCCACCAAAATTACTTAGCTTACGACCAATTTGATTTAGCTACATTGTTTTTAAAATGCAAAAGTAACGCTGCCAAACTCATCTCTTTGTTACTTCTTTTCTCAGTTACCACAGTGGATATCAAGCAAACTGTGCAATTTGAGTGTTCTCTGCCACCAAAATTACTTAGCTCATGGTAGGATTTGGTTCGTCGAAGTGCTTTGATGACAATGGTCGTTCTAAAAGAACTGGTAAGTTTTTATCCTCTATATTGACTTTTTAGTCAAATTTAAATGTCACAGTTGTAAAGGGCTCATGATCTTTTTCTCCGGATTTTAGGAATTGTTTGGACTGCAAGTGCATTTGTATAATTATTTGCTGGTGAATGGGTGGTAGCATCTTGCTAAAAATATAAGTTGAATACCAGAGGTGAGCCTTTTCTTTCATCACCTAATGTTTCTTGCACACAATAGTGACCCTTATTCTCATAGTAGCAAATTAATCGAAGTCACTATGCGTGAACCTCCTTCGGTTATAGTCGCATTAACTACCATGAAGGTTACCAAATGTGTAAGAAAAGATTTAACATACTCAAAAGAGTTATATTTGTCGTTTTTAACAGGTAAGCTTTATGTAGGTTTTACATCTGCAATGGTTGAGAATACGGATTCTATTGTTGCCAGACATGATCTATGTTGTCCATTCAAGGGACATGTTTCCCTTATCAACCTATTTATTCTTCCACAAAGAAAGAAAAAAATGACGGATCTAGGCCCTTCTACATGTAGAAAGAAGCCAAAAGAAACATAGTAACATTATAGACCTACTCCAACTGATGCCAAAAGAAGACACTGTATGTGCACCTTCCCCTTTTACATATAGCAGATAGTGCCAAGTTATCGTTCGCGCTGAAACAAGGCTATTCAAAAACACTAAAAACACAATTCTCATTTGAAGATATATCCTTTTTGGCAGATATAGAGAAGACCAAGCAACAAAAACGATCCTTGGTAGCCTAAGAATAAACAGTATGTTTTTTCCAATATCTTCCATGTATATACACATTATGCACCTAAAGGAACTGTACTTGAATATTATTTACAAGTTGTATTTTATTCATTGTTGCTAGCACTTTACACCAGGTTGTATTTTTTCTTTAATAAATCACAGGTTACACTTTGTTAGTAATAAGTCAAATTGTTATAACAGGTGGTTGTTAATAGGTGTGTTTGGTTTGCAGCTCCGATATCCTCGATATAGCAGATCAGATTAACATCGTACACGTACAAAACCCCACCGCAACGCGCGGGTAAACCCACTAGTTCAATAACTAAAGAGTTTCAAGGCTTCATTTTATAATTTTGCAATTTGTATAGTGACTGTTGAAACTCCCCATTCCCTCAATAATTTTTATGCGTAATTTCTATAGAAAAAACTACACTATAACAACAACATCTTTTTATCATTAATATATTAATGAGAACCATACCCATAAAGAGAGAAAAAATTACATTTCAATCAGATGTTTTAGTTTATGGTGTTTTGTCTGTGTTCATATAATGATGTTTTAATTGTATTGTGATTTAAGGCGTGGTGTATAGTCCATGGTGTTTTGCTATGTTCAAATCTAAATCCTTTAAATTGTAGCTCTGATAACAACTTGTCACACCCTGATTTTCCGGTGGGCCCGGATAAAGTGTTTGAGCGTGATGATTGTATATTGATTTCACAGCGCAACGGAATTAGGGAGTTTATGTATTAAAGTACAAGTATCGAGAACGTTAAATTATATTAAAACTTTATAATGTCAAATATTCGATACAAGTAGGATCTAAATAAAATGGACTTGAGACATCATAGGTCTTTTGCCATGAAGTCGTAAATTCCAAAGCCTTTGACCGAGCGTTATCCAGCCTACTATTGAGGTTCGTCATCTGTATGTTAATCTTTAAAAGTACGTCAGTTTTCACTGGTAAATACAATTAACTGACTCAATTGTAAAACATTAAAAATCATTTGTCAGTCGTTGGGATTTTTCTTGTTGGCAGATTTACATGCTTGTCACATTCGAGGTCCAGTGTCAAAAATCGGCTTATGATTAATATACACACCATATATTTTGTGTCTGTCAGGTGTATTCCTACACCCCACACTTAATGGACATTAGAATAAATGAATCGAGATACCCGAATACGATACTATTAACCCCCAAATGTTTTATGTTAGTCAATCAATATGGATTAAAATCGGGTTATCAACATTCTGAAAGCATTTGCCCATTGCAATGCCCGTACAAAGCGATTTTGCCATATCCCAAGTTTTAAATAATAAAAGTGGTTAATAAGTATATACCTATACTGGTTGTGCTTACGACGTATTTGGTTCGTAGTACAACCGAATTCAAAGTTTACTAGCCTACGGTGCGATTTCTAGAGGGCTCTATAGTCCAGAGAGAATGGAAATATTTATCCATTAGAATTGTTAACGGGACATTATGAGTTCTTTGGACTTGACCGGTTATGATGGATTTAAACTCGATTCCGCTAGATTAAACGTTGACCGGATAGAATATGGTTTATAACCATATAAGTTAAGTGTCTCGTGTAATATGGTAAAGTTAACCTTACATTCTGATTTGAAAAGGTTTTGACCCGTTACAACTTGTTTATATGGTTTATGCCATTTTAACGAGTCGTATGCGTAAACACCGGTTCGAGTGGTAAAATGGGTTCATGACAAGCCTAACATGTTAAAATATATTTTATTACGTTGTACAAGTTGTTTTCGTGTCAAAACATCATATTACATATGCTCTAAAATCATTCTTTGATATTTACATAAAGCTGCGTTTTGACTTTTTCGAAATATAAGTTTGACTTGTCATTTAACCAATTAAGACATGATGATCACATGATAAATGCAGGCTATTATACATTATATTATGAATATCACTTGGGTGTATTTAATTTGAAATTGGTTTGACCAAAGTGGTTAGAATCGAAAGTCAACACCAATGTCAAACTGTTGACAATTTCGGACTTTCGGACGAAACTAGACTACAAAACTGAATGCAATGGAAAAAGATAAGGAAAGAGAATTTACTTGCTTCAGAGGACTTCTTAAAACATCCAAAGGAGGAGCTTGAATGCAGAATGGAAGAAATCACACTAGGACTTTTAGAGTGTTTTAAAATAATGTGAGTAAAATCGAGTGATCAATGGGCGATTTAAAGTCAAGAAAGATCAAGGATGTTAAGACAAGTTCCTTGTGGTCTGCAAGGACCTCGAATGTTAAGACAAGTGTCCTTGAGATCCGCAACAACCATTTGCGCGCTAATTTATAAAATACCCCTTGCGGACCATAAAGGGATATTAAAAAGGTCTGCAAGGACCTCGAATGTACCCAAAAAATTGCTTTTAGGCAACTTTAACCCCTCCACTTCTTATTCTCCCTTTTTTGACGATTCTAGCCCCTCTCTTTCAACATTATGAAGTATATGGAGGGTCTTTTAGACACATGTGACCTTAGGATTTGATAAATAAATTATGGAGATGTCACATCCTTACCCCCTTCATAAAAAATCTCTTCTTCTAGATTTTTATTCAAATAATTGAGGGTATTTTTTTCTCATGTCAGATTCTAATTCCCAAGTGTACTCAAGGCCACGTTGGGAATCCCATTTGACTTTCACAATCAGGATTTTCTTTTTGCGGAGCTTTTTAACCTGTCGATTCTCCAGATGCAAGCGTCCTTCAACTAAAACGTTCACAAAATATTAGTAACATTGAAATTAATAAGCCCCCGTACTAGAATACAAGGTTTTCTACAATACTTGTTAACACAAGTAATTCACTATTTATACTGGTCTTTTACTAATTTATTTGAGGTAACGTGGATTCACAAGATTGCCCCATGTGTTGTTTACAACACTTTTAACCATTCAAGACCGTTAATATTCGTAATAGCTTACCGGGTGTGTTGATCAAGCCTTGATCCGAACACACTTAGTCTTTAACCTTAAGCTCTGATTACCAACTTGTAAGACCCAAGCTTACATATTTGAGAATTTATAAAAAAAAATTTGCATTTTTATTCAAATAATGCAACTAAATTTTCATACAATGTTTCGGGTTTAATAAAAATCCGTAAGTGTTTAAAACACTCAAACACTTTAGCACGTTAATACATTCATAAAATATAAAACCCTTACAAAGTTCATAAGTGATTCGATTCGTAAAGTAACGAAGCTAAGCGGAAGCTAAGCGGAAGCTAAGCGGAAGCTTGAACTTCAGTTGTGTTCGGTTCGTCCATTATGCTTGACATTATCCGTAAGGTCCTAACTATCACCTATACACTAATAACAACTCATATGTTAGTTATATAGTGCTTTGCCTTGGATTTATAACCTAAAAACAATAAATAAACAATCAAAATTAATTTTGGAAAGCTCGTCGTAGGCTACGGTTGGTGTACCGTAGCTTACGGCACACATGAAATAACTTGGACAGCAGGTCTCAACCATAACCTATGGTTGCCAACCGTAGGTTATGGTTGAGCTGATCAGCAGCTTTTCCAAACTTGCCCTTTTTTACAAAAAAATGTGTAACTTTCCCAATACTTATCCGTTTCGCACGAAACTTTTTCCTACGTGTTCGTAAAACATTTGCCCACATTTCTAACTTGTGAACCCATGATCCGGATTCACCAAATTTGTATTACGCTATTGATTCCAATATATATACTTTAAATAATTGACCCGTTTGCATGTTTCAGCAAATGATCTCACAGGTGTTACATCA
>JARYGA010030458.1:0-73130 GCA_030545235.1 Helianthus tuberosus
CCCTGTTACAAATGTACCCACGGTGGACGATGGAGACATTTGGTTAACATGTGTCGCTTTGCTGTTCAAAGCAAAGCAGTTGAAAACCCTGTTGCTGCTTAACCTTCAAGTTCTGCTTCATATGTCGCCTTGGCATATCTAGCGTCTCAACCTCATGAATTTTCTACCTTGTGTATCGACTTAAACACGCCTAGTGCAAGGTGTCGAATCACCTCTCGTTACACAAATTCCAAAATCCATGAAGGATCTTTCTATCCTTGTAATCAGATCCTTGTGGATGAATATCACTCAAATCGGAGCCCTTAATTGAATTCTTTGTATGATTCAATACGTACATTACGATTCAATAAGGACAAAGCTGAATTCTTATTAAGATCTTTCTATCTTCATAGATAGATTCTTGAAAATGATTAAAGTACCAAATGAAATCCACGGATTGGATTCCTGGTGTGCTTTAATTATCCATGCTCAAAGACAACAAATTAAAGAATCAAGTTAACTAATTTTTGTGCTTATGTGTTTTCTTATGTGTTTTGTGTTTTATGTGATCCATCCAAATCCTCGTAGAATCTTCCATATCTCATATGAAGGATTCGTAGTAGGATATTCCAAAAAGGTACTATCTTAAATCCTTAATGGACTTCTACGTTGTAGTTAAGTCCCTTGGGTTTTAAAGTACTATTCTAAAACTGGACCTCTTGAATGGTCTGGTTAAACAGACTGATTTTGAAAATCTGATCAAAAATATCATGTGATGATATAAATACAAAGATCCCTTAAGTGGTCTATTTAAGGAGATCATACGACGGTTTGGTTAAGAAGATCATATGTTGATCTAGTTAAAAAGATCGTTCGTAGATCAAATTAAAAGGACCCTTTTGTGGTCTAGTCAGGTCGCTTTATGTTTATTCAATTGATTTTTTTTCCCATACGCATTATGAAATGAACTGTGCGGACTGTGCAAGGAACTACGTAATTATGGAGGCCTACATAATTATGGAATTCAGTGCACAGAAACCACAGGGAATTTTGTCATGTGTTAAGACCCATAGTGACAAGAGTAATGATACGGGAGAAGTATTGGACTTCGACCAATGTCATTTATTCTCACACTCCTCAATTCTGATCTCAATCACACACACAGTTTCCAATGATAAATCTTCATAAGAAACGTTATTCTATCCATAGTTCAAAAAATTCCATGTTTTACTGCTACAAGGAATTCACTTTGAGGGTTAACAAATTCGCTAAGAATTCTAACATGGCCCAGAGTTTTACTTAAGGGTTCAATGGATCTATTAGAAGGCGAAACCGTCACAGCTGTATTCACAAGTTTCCTCTAGAATTAAATTTCGGGACGAAATTTCCTAAAGTAGGGGAGACTATAACACCTGTGCCTCCACGGCCATCAAACAAATACCGAACCAATGAAATATTATATTTCATACTTGGGATTTGTAAAAATATGTGTATCATTTGCACATATCAATTCTTGTTCGATTTCAAGCTCTAAATCGCTTTCTGGAAGGTTATACGCACACTGATGCGTAAATATAACCAGTTTAACGCAACAAACACTCCGGAATAGTGAAATAGGCATAACATACCTTAAATAACCTTTACATAACTTAGAAATAAGTTTTGAAGGCTTTGGTATGGCAAAATCAAGTTAAATCGCTTACAGGGACTAAAGTTGACAAACTGCGAAAGTATGCCAATTTGAACTGTAACAGACATTCCGGAACATGACCATAAGTTAAACACACCTTAAATATCCTTTACATAGCTTAGAAATAGGCTTTAAGGGGTTCGGTGTGCTAAAATAAACTTTTGGGTCATTCAGGGACTAAAAGTGTCAAAAAGTGCACAAGTTTGCATTTTTGCGCATAACTTACGTTCTGAATACATCCGGACTTCCAAAAATTTATGTAAGCACTAAAATATTTTATTTTAGTGTTCGGCATAAGAAAAATCCATTCGTCGCGTCATTTGGATCGTTTTTCGCGCTTGTGCGCATTCCGTCGTAATTAAGCGAACATCGCGTTCGTACGACCAAACAAACCATCATCCGGCATATTTTTGAGCATATTTTGAGTTCCCTATACTTTAACTTCATTTTAGAGCCTTGAAATGAGGTTAACGGGGTTCAAACGCATCGAAAAAGGCCTTAAACACGTGCAGGGACCATTTCTGCCAATTTTGAAACATTGCTGAAACATGGGGGCAGTGGCGTAGCGCGAGCCCTAAGGGCATATGCAGTCGCGCTACGCGAGTGCCTTATCTGGGCAGAAACTTCAGTTTTGCATTTTCGGGACCAGATTCGATGTATAAACAGCTGTTTAATTCACAACCACACATTCTAACATGCTTAGTCAGCTGATAAGGATGGAATTTAGGCACCATAACTTTCCGACACTTGTACGGATACGATTAAGGCACGATATTCGACAAGCGATCTTAACGGTTCGGGTATTCCTATAAATACCCATCCACCCCCATTGCATAATTCACTAGAATCTTGATCTTAGGAACTCTAAGTTGAAACCATTGTTTCATACCTGAGATTCTTGGATCGAGATTAGCATTCGGGGACCCTTCGTAAGTATTCTTTCGTTCTTTTCCTTATTTTATTGCTTTTCGAGTCCGAAAGTCAAACTTTGTTTGACTTTCAGCGTTGACCAGTAATGGTCAATGCGAAGTTCTTTTGAACTTCGCAACGTGAGTGTAATCACGTTGGTCATAGTCCCTTGGGACTATGCCCACTGATTACCACGTTGTCTAGGGTCGTAGGGTAAGCGATCTAATGAATCGCTTATACCTCGAACCCGACCCATTTGGTCGATCATTAGGATCCGACCAAACACATTAGGTGACCATATTAGGTAGGGAATAACCTTCCGAGGATATACCCTATGGTCACATCGTTTGAGTAGTTGTATGATAGGTAGTTTATATGCCTTAGGTAAATTACCAGAATACCCTTTTCATGTATAATTGGTAATTAAGCATATGTAACCTAAACTTTTGTCACATAACTGATTATGTAACATGTTTAGGCATATAACACTTGTCATAGGACTAGTTAGACGGTCCGAACGCGTTTCACGCGCACGACGCGTTAAAGTAGCATAAGCTACCTTAATGGGTCGCGATGGGTCGAAAGCACTTAGGTTTGGTTTCATTGTAGTATGTAGGCCTTGTTAAACCATATCATATGAGTTCCAACACTCATTTGGTTTACCAAGCCTCATCATATCCGATCTCCCGATTTAAGTCCGGTTTATTTATATAGTTTTAGATTGCCGACTGATTCCGTGCTCCCTCTAAGCTTTGTTTGGTTGTTGTTCAAGACTTCTAAGCACTCTCAGGCGAGTACATTATTCCCCTCTTTTACTGTTTTCTAAACTGTTTTGGGGTGAAGCATGTGTACCTATCTGTTATTTTCATGATTCCAAAAGTATAATTGATTATACATATTATTACTTATCATTTGACAAACTGAATGATTAATTATAGTTTAAACATTGATTTCTCAAAGAACATAAAATAAATTGTTGAATTGTACTTATTTTATGTTCACCAGACCGATTGTTAGTATGATATAGCGCTATAGGATTTGACACCCCATTCCTGTTGTCAAGGAATGTCTGAAACAAATTTGTTGCTCCATCCAAATAGGGATTGCCTTTGTGGTATTTCTATAGTCTCAAAGGTGTATCTTGATGCACCAGGTCTGAATGAATTCTTAAATCACACTATTAAAGTATAGTTGAATATACTCTCATGTGTGGTATTGTACAAAACCAACATACATATATTTATCACATCTAAAGCATATTTTGATATGTTATTTATGAAACCAAAATATAGTTTAATATGTTATTTATCACATCTAAAGCATATTTTGATATGTTATATATGAAACCAAAACATAGTTTAATATGTTACTTACAAATCCAAAGTATACTTTTAATATGCTACTATAAGGTTATTTGTTTAATCTTACATTTATTTATACAAATCACATTGAATACATATTACATGATTTACATTAGACATGAACATTTTACATCTTGATGGTTTGGTTTGAGTAAGTGATTAAGTAACGAGGCGTGTGTAATATGATACAAGCATGGTGGATACGCCGCTGGTACTTCCTATATATAAGTGTTTGTATGGTATTACATGTCGTAGCGTTAATTGAATCATTTCAGTTTGAGACATATAACATTTTATACAAATAACATACTTTTCACAAGACATTTATTTACAAACAACTTATCTTATACAAACTCATATTACATGGTTATTCATTTAATCATGCATTATTTTCTTATTATACATATAATGCCACGTTTTGTATGTTCTACGTGGTCGGGGTGTGACAATCTTCACACCGGCAGCACTTCGGTATGGAATACAAGGGACTGATTACTGATTTCTCCTATATGACACCTATATATACTAGCTGAGATTTCGCTTATGTGTACATGACCATAAAAGCGAAATCCCAACATTACCGTATAAGCGAAATCACCTTAAAAATGTCCTATGAGCGAAATCATACAATTCAACATTTAAACTATTTTGTCTTCTAGCAAAACATCTTCATGCAAACTGATTACATTAGTGCATGTACTCTTCACGTGAGTTTGTAATGATGACTTCACTTGGATGATGACGAACCCAAGACTCGATGTAAGACGAAGACGACAGATGTGTGCACCAACATAAAGGTTATTTAAGGTATGTTAAGACTATGCCACTATCCTGGAGTGTTTATCGCATTAAACTGATTACGTTTACTCATTAGTTCACGTATAACTTTCCAGAATGCGATTTAGAGCTCGAAATCGAACGAGAATTGATATGTGTAAAGGATACACATATTTATACAAATCCCAAGTATGAAACGCAAAATTTCATTGATTTGGTATTTGTTTGATGGCCGTGGAGTCACAGATGTCACATGGACCTACTGCCATGTTTCAATGGTTTGATTCTATCGAAATCACCCTGCGCCAAAGCAGCTGTCCTGATAATCTCTACACTATTAACGCCACCGACATTTTCCAGTCAAGGGCTCTGGACTGGTGGACTGCAGAAAGAAACAAGCGTGGAAATGATGCAGCTTACGGGCTTACGTGGGACGAGTTGAAGGACATCATGATGAAAGAGTTCTGCCCTCCCCACGAGCTTCAAAAGTTGGAGGATGAGTTTTGGCATATCAAACAAAAGGATGGCGACAACGCTGGTTTAACTGCTCGCTTCAAGCAGCTGAGCATAATCTATCCAGGCCAAGTTACTGCCCCTGAAATCACCATCAAGAAGTATATCTGTGCTCTACCGAATTGCGTGGCTGATTTCGTTCAAGCAGCGAAGACGACAACTATTGAAGTCCTCCTGTCGCAAGAGGAAGAACAACAACAACAGTAGCAAGAATTGTGCTGTCACAGCTACCACTCCGCTTCAAGCAGTACCCGCCCAATCGCAGCCTCAACACCGCCAAGTAACGGCACTGGTCACCCATGCACCGCTGGCTAAGCGTGCATACACTGGCCCTCACCCGGTGTGCCCTACTTGTACTTATCATCAACCTGTGGGGATTGCTTGCAGATACTGTGTGCACTGCAATATGTACGGCCACTTCACCGCCAACTACCGTACAGGTCCACATCAAGCTCCAGCTCCAGCTCAAGGTCAAGCTCCTCCTCAACAAGCTCTACTTCCTGCACCTCAAGGCCAACAAGCGGCTCCTGCACCCGCGATCCACGCTAGAGCTTGCTTTATGTGTGGTGATCCCAACCACTTCATAAACATGTGCCCAAACCGAGTGGTGAAGCAAGAGCCACAACAGCAGCAGCAACAACCTTAGCAGCAGCCTCAACAGCAACAACAACCAGCAGCCCACAGACGTACTTTCAACGTCAACGTCCGCCAAGCCCAAGTAGATAACAATGTGGTTAATGGTACGTTCCTCGTAAATGGTATATATGCTTCGCTTTTATTTGATACTAGAGCCGATAATTGTTTTTTGTCATTAGAATTTGAAAAGCTCCTTAATCGTAAGCGCGCCCATCTCCCCTCGACATTCGATGTTGAAGTTGCCACCGGAAGAACCATCGCTGTCGATTCTGTTCTTCGTGATTGTACTCTTGAACTCAATAATCACATCTTTCTGATCGATCTTATTCCAATGCAGCTTGGTAGTTTCAATATCATAGTAGGCATGGATTTTCTTCGTGAGAATCGTACTGAAGTTATTTGCTTTGATAAGATGATTCGCTTCTCGTTCGCTAATGGTGATCAACTTTGTGTCTATGGTGAAGTCGCTTCGCAGAAACTCCAACTCCTGTCGTGTGTCCAGGCTAGAAAGTATCTCCACAAGGAATACCAAGCTTTCTTGGCACACATTGTAGTAGCGGAGAAAAAAAAAGGAAAGACGTTAGTGAAAGATGTCCCTGTTGTTTGCGAGTTTCTTAATGTATTTCTTGATGATCTACCTGTTTTACCCCCGAGTCGTGATATTGATTTTCGTATCGACCTCATTCCTGGAGCCAACCCTATTGCTAAATTCCTTATCGCCTCGCTTCGTCCAAAATGCACGAAATCTCGAGCCAACTCCAGGAATTACTTGACAAAGGCTTCATTAGCCCTAGCACCTCTCCTTGGGGTACGCTAGTTCTTTTCGTCAAAAAGAAGGACGGGTCATTTCGGATGTGCATCAACTATAGGGAGTTGAATAAGCTAACGATCAAGAACCGTTATCCCCTGCCTCGAATCGATGATTTGATTGATCAACTGCAAGGTGCTACATGTTTCTCGAAGATTGATTTAAGCTCAGGTTACCACCAGTTGCGTATTCAGGAGGAAGATATACCAAAAACCGCTTTTCGCACCCTATACGGCCATTATGAATTCGTCGTGATGCCCTTTGGTTTAACCAATACACCCGCGATATTCATGGATTTGATGAATCGCGTATGTAAACCATTTCTTGACCGCTTCATCATCATGTTCATCGATGATATCCTTATCTATTCGAAGGGAATCGACCCTATGCCAAGTTCTCCAATGTAGGATCGGTTTTCTACTCCAGAACGATTGCGTATGACACGTGTGACGTGCGGAATCCGTACACGTGTGTGGACCGAACACGAGAACGTAATACAAACGTGTTCTATTCAATATTCGACAAGTATAAAGCACCACGAATCACCTTGAGCACTTTCTCTCTCTAGACTCTCTCTCTAGCTCCTAAGCTCCTCAAACGTGAAAATGGCAAAAGTCCTAAATCTAACACCTAAGTGTTCTATTTATAGGCCAAGGCAATAAAAAGTGTTTCCTTATTTACAATTATGCCACCTTGCCTTTACTAACTAGATATTACAATATAAGCTCTAGATTTCTTCAGTTTCTGCTACGATCTGTATTGCCGGAGGCGATAGACATTACTGCACTAACAGACTCCCCCTTGGATATTGCCGCAGTCAATCTCGTAGCTTCTTGTCTTTCTCTCTGTCTGAGTCTTCTTTGAGGCTTTAACACATCTTTAGCATCCACAGACTCCCTCTTTCTTGAACAGAAACCCTGTGGATCTGTCATTAGCTTCAGCAGCTCCCCCTTTCGGTTAGACTCTTTCTCTTCAGGCTCCCCCTTCCGTCAAGCTCGTCTTCAGACTCCCCCTTAGACTCGGCTATTGGGATCAATATTTGGAACTTCATCTGCAAATCTCAAACATTTATAAGTAAAAATTTTTTGAACATCCAGGATTGAAAAACCTGGCTTTCTCAGCATAATCTAAAATATTTCGACAGTGAAAGCATTTTCGGTTGTCAAGGAATGATGACCTGGCTCTCAAAAACTTTTAATCAAAATCTTGGCTCGAAAATATAATAATAAGAATATATCCAGGATTACTTGATTTTCTCCCCGATCAACAATCTTTATAGATTTGGCAGTATTAAGTTTCCAGAATTGAAAACTTAGCTCTTTACAGCAGATTTTCACAATTTAAGCATCCAAATCCCTCACAGTTAATCATCCAAATCCAAATTAATGACCTTGGAGACTTTCACAAACTGTTTTTATTTTTTTGATTAAAAACATCAAGTTTCAACTTAATGAACTTCTTTTATTAGAAACACGATCAGCATACTTAGATTTTTGAAACTCAGCTTTCAAACATCAGTTGTCAAAAATAAAATGAAATCAAAATCTTTTTGTATTTTTCTGAAATGAAATGCAGTAAAGAAATATTTACAAACATATTTACAGACAATATTTTTGTTTGAGTTCGTGTCAGAGGATCATATCAGTTTTTGACAAATCACTAGCACCGTTAAGCTTTAAACACTTTAAGTTCTAAACGATTCACTTAGATTGTCAGTATACTGATCCACTTAAATTTTTACACAAAGTTCAATTGATTCGAGATACGAGATTAGTGTTTTAAGGACTTAAACTTATTCGCGTGTCCCACCTCAGAATATACTCCCGTATCAAAATTCCCTAGATTCAGTCTTACAGGTGAGTATACCAATTTGATATCTGTATTCTGGGTTAATGCGAGACCTTGAGAGCTCAGGTATGAACTTCCATTCAGTCAAAGAGATGAAGGCTCGACTTTAGGTGTGTTCTCTTTAGGGAATCTTTTCTTCAACTGCAATTGATTCACATCTTTCGATATTTACTCAATTTTGTGCAGAGGGTAAGCTTTTAAAGCGCGAAAAGTATTATACGAGGACTAGGCCATTGCTTCTGCAATATCAGAAGTCCAGGTATAATATCCCAGATATCAAACAGTATAAAGACCTAGTATCTCAGAATCAGGCAATCTCTCAAACAAGATTTCGGGGGTTACCCATATATCCGAGAGATGTTACCCACGAGATAAGTAAGTATTTAATATTTAGGTTTATATCTCGAAAACAATCTACTAAGCGTGTAAAAGCCTACTGGCATATCATCAGTGAGACCGTTTATCATATTTAACATTCCATTTCTTTAGCGTACTGTGATTGTCTACTGATGTACTATCATTTCCTCTTTTTACACAAAACTCATTTTTGAATTTTATCATGTTTTTGGCCTTTTCAAATTTTCAAATGTTTTTGAATTTTTTGAAATTTTCTTACTCCCCCTAAAATTCAAAACATTTAAAGAAAATTTGACAACCTGATACTGATAGCTTTGTCTCGCCATCAACTTTCTACTTCACATGCTTTGTTTTGAAGAAAATATACCCTCATGATTTACAACACATTGACATTTTACAGTTTGAAAACCGTTTTTCAATCTTGTGAAAGTAATCATGTTTGTTCCGCCGTGAGGGTTTCGGCGTATTCACTCAATATATTTTTGAATTTTTGACAAAATTTAAAAAAAAACATATTTTTGATTTTTCAAATTTTTGACAAAATAAAAACATATTTTGTTTTTTTTTTAATTTTTCAGTTTTTTAGGGTTTTTGAAATATTGTTTATTTATGTACATAAATTAAACAAACTCCCTGTTTAACAATCGCAGGGACCAGCAGCCTCCTCTTCTCGTGTCAGGCTGCTCTCATTTCCAACTTGATAAACATCTGTTTTCTTGAGCACATGCAAGTTCACACTTACTCAATTACTTGAACAAGTTAGCCCAGGTCTGTTTGACCTTAGGCATTTCAACACAATAAGTTTCATTCAATTTCGGAAAATCTTTATCATTTTTCTCAAATGTATTTTCATTCCGATTATCACTCTCAGAAACCTTTTGTTTCTTTTCCACCCAACTATGTCATTTTGAAGCACTTCTTTTGTAAAAATGAGATTCATTTTGAACATTTTGAATTTTAACAACTTTTGATTTCCAAAATTGATTTGGTTTTGTTGCATCAACAGTTGTTTTCCAACTTTGTGTTGTTCTAAGTCTGGGTGTCACTGGTTTCCATGTTTGTTGTGAGTCAGCCTTTGAAATTTTTGGCTTCCAAGTTTGCTTTAAATCAAACTTGGTTGACTTCTGATTCACAACATCAGACTTCCTTTTCTTCTCAACATCAACAAGTTTTATATTTGGACACTTCCGAGCAAGATGTCCATTTTGATCACATTTAAAATATGTTCTCTTTGAAACATCTTTGACCTGTTGTTGTTGCTTTTTCTGAGCATATAACTCTTCATTAGACTGTCGTCTAAATTGGAGTTCTTTCTCTTCTTTGGAACTTGTTCCGTGAACAAAATTCATTTTTGTTTGATAATTTGACGTTTCATTTTGTTTCTAATTCTGTTTCTTTTTATAACCCAACCCAGTCTTCATGTTTTTCTTTTTGTAACCAGGTTTGTTATAAAAAGTTTTGTGACTCTTTCTAACAAATTTTGAAATCTCAGACTTTTCAATTTCAATCATCTTGAAAACTTTGTCAATTTTTCCTGAGATCACATTCTGAATCGGGACTTCATGATCTGAGAATAATTTATCCGATCCAATCATGGTATACACCAATCCTTTTGAATCATCATTCACCTTTTTATCAGATTTTGAGTTTTTCAGATAACCTTCATGAAAACTACCTTCATTTTCATCATGTGATTCAGATTTACCTGTATCAACCGACTCTTCTTTCAAAACACTTTCAACGACCTTACCTACCACCTCTAAATCACTAGAATCATCAGATTTAGAATAGGTTACGTCAATGTTATCTGGCAATTGATCAACCATGTTGAAAGCTTTTTTCACCTTCTCGTCATCATAGAATGTGAACTTTTCCTCAAACGGTGGTGGAACCTGATGATACTCTGAGCCAATTCCTTTCTTGTTTTGCTCAGAATCTTTACCATCCGGTTTTAGATTGAAAATGCGTTCAAGAACATATGACGAAGTGTGATAACTATGTAACTTGTTGTTATCTTGTTCTAAATCAGCTATTTTATGCTTTAGCTTAGCAACATCTTCAATCTAAGAATTTACAACTTGTTGCTTAATTTCATACTGTCGCTTAAGCGTATCAGATGTTTCAAAACAATGTTTCAATCTCTATTGAACAAGTTTCATTTGACTTTTCACATCTTCATATGATTCCTTTGTGATATGATATGCAAGTTTTATTGAATCATACTCTTTTTTCATTTCTTGAAAAGAATTTTCTTTTTGCACACATTCTTCATTCATTTTTGAAACCTTTTCTTTCAAAATCTCATTTTCTTTTTCTAAATTCTTGCATTTTTGCGTGACCTTTCGTCATTATCTTTCAAAATCTTTTCGTTTTCTAACATTTCTTTGCATTTTTCTTTGAAATTTTTTTCGATTTTATTGAATTCTAAATCTCTTGTTCTGAATTTTTCATCTTTTTCAGTACAAGCACTGCACGTTTCCATGCATTTCTTGCACTGTTCAGAATCAGTTTTATTTGATACTTCAGAATTAGTTGAGATGTTTACCTTAGTGATTGGCACTTTGGTCTTCTCTTCCGTCTGTGTCTGATCAGCTTCACTCTTCTTCTGTTCCTCACCAACACCAACACCAGCACTATCCACTTCAACCGAATGTTCAAGCTTCTCCTTCTTCTTTCTTCTTCAGATCCTCTTCATTCTGCTGTTCTTCGGTAACAGCTTCTTTTTCTGGTTTCTGTTCTTCTTTTTCACCTTCTTCTTCTTTGAGATCTTCCACTCTCTTTTCCTCAGCAACCTTCTTCACTTCATCCACCAAGCATTCAACATTCTTCTTCATTCTTTCTTCATCCCTCTTCTTTAGACTTGCTGTCATGACATCTCTGATAATTTTATCCAGCTTTTTCTCATAATGTTTATCTTTCGCAACATTTGAATAGTACTCACTGGATAGAGGGATTACTGCAAGAACGTCGTCAAACACCACTTCTTTTGGATGAACAACTGGTTCACCTTTGTTGTTGACATAACATTCTCGTTTCTTGTCATATCTTCTATAATTCTTTGCTTCTTCGTATTCTTTCTCCATTTCTTTAATCCGATATCCTGCAACACCTCTCTCTGTATGTTTTCTCCTTCAGAAATTCTTCTCTCATTTTCTCTTTTATCTCAGCAACAAATGCATGATGTTTGTTTGATGATATAGTTCTGCCATGAGCTGTGGACCGATTATCAACAAGATCATCTTCTGGATGAAATTTGCTCCAGTCAAACCCTTCATCATCTTGAATCATAACACAAGCTCTTGATTTCTCCTTTTCAGGATTGTCTTCAATTTGTTTCAACCTTGGTGATTCCTCTCTGTTCTTGTGATAGATCACCTTTTGATAGCAATCTTCTTTAAACGGATTAGCGGTTTCTTCAACAACAGAGTTTCTGCATTCTCTTTTGAAATGACCTTTTTGCTTGCATTTGAAGTAGGTCACTTTTGATTTGTCAAATCCTAGCTTTGTTGATGGTCCACAGATTGATTGTTTGCTAGTAATATCCATGAACCACTGAGCTCTTCGAATGCAGCTTGCTAAACACCATCTTAGATCAATGAGTTCCATCTCTTCTGGATCGATCTGGTCATAATCTTCCTTTGTTAGTTCAGAACTTCCAATTTTCCCAGCTACCAGATCTTCGTATGATTCCAGAATTGATCCCAGCAAACTCATTTGTTGTTTAGCAGCGTTGATGTTCATTGTCGGAGAATTTTTTAGTTTGAAAGCGATTTTGCAGAGAATCTCATCAGGTTCTTCAGAGTTTGATGTTTTTGATGATGAATGATATCCTGGATTGTAGCTTGATGAGCTTTTCTGTGAGTCTTTTGTCTTTTCAACACTGTATGCAGTCTTTATCGGTTCTCTAACTATCACCGAAGGTACACTGCCCTTGTAGTAAAGACCAACATTCTGTTGATGGGAAGAACTGTTCATCTTGCTTTGCTTTTGCAGCTCAAGTTCGTGACTTTCTATCTTTTCTATCAAAACATCAAGAGTAATTGTATCAAACAACAAATCCATTTTCAAAATAAACACAAACGTTTGCCACTGATCAGCTCGTGGTAACGCTTCAATGATTTTGTCGATGATTTCCTCACGTGTTTTTACAATTCCAAACCTATCGAGTTTAATTTTAAGGTGACAAAATCTTTCAATCATTTGCCTTACAGATTCACCTTTTTAAACCGTCAAACAAATCAAATTCTTTTTTAAGTAAAGCTATTTTGTTCTTTTTGATTTGTTTACCCCCCTCAGCTTTAACCCGTAATGCTTCCCATACTGATTTAGATGATCCATTGTGATTAAGCAATGCGAATATGTCATCTCTAATCGATTGCTGGATTAAGGCAATCATTCGTTGTTCGTATGAAAAGTTCTTTTTGTCATCGACGGATAAGCTTTTGAGTGGAATCTCTTCATTTTTATCATCGACTGGTCTACTATATCCGAATTCCATATAAAACCAGCTTTCATGCTGTCACACCCCGACCACGTAGAACATACAAAACGTGGCGGAAATGTCGAGGAGTGTTGTAACAGAATTAATGTTTCAAATCCATGGCAATTGAAGTTTCGTTTTATTAATAAAAAATGTTACAATGTCTTAATAAACAAAGAAGTACAACATAATTAACTAGTCTTGTCTCGTTTTAAGTCACTAAGGCACAGGTCCGCCTAAGTATGTCTTGATAAGTCCTATGCTTCATCTCCTGAAAACACATGTGAAAATAGGTACGTCAGCATAAAAATGCCGGTGAGATACATAGGTTTTGTGAAAATAGAATTCATGACTTATGTTTGAGAAAATGTTTAGTCATGAACCTTGTAATTTGCTTTGTCTTGTAAATCATTTGAAAAACAATAAGTTCAGATGATATGTATAAATAAGTGAAATAATGTATGGTTAAATGAATAACCATTTAAGATGAGTTTATATAAGATAAGTTGTTTGTAAAACAATGTCTTGTGAAAAGTATGTTATTTGTATTAAATGTTCTATGTATCAAACTGAAATGATTCAAATAACGCTACGACATGTAATGCCATACAAACACTTATATATAGGAAGTACCAGCGGCGTATCCACCATGTTTGTATCATATTACACACGCATCGTTACTTAATCACTTAATCAAACCAAACCACCAATATAGAATGTCTATGTTTAACAATTGAAGAAATGTTTATGTATGGTAAGTAATGTAAAGTTAAACGAATAACCTTATAGTAGCATATCAAAAGTATACTTTGGATTTGTAAGTAACATATTAAACTATGTTTTGGTTTCATAAGTAACATATCAAAATATGCTTTGGATGTGATAAATAACATATTAAACTATGTTTTTGGTTTAGTAAGTAACATATCAAAATATGCTTTGGATGTGATAAATAACATAAATATGTTGGTTTTGTACAATACCACACATGAGAGTATATCAAACTATACTTTAATAGTGTGATTTACGAATTCATTCAGACCTGGTGCATCAAAATACACCTTTGAGACTATAGAAATACCACAAAGGCAATCCCTATTTGGATGGAGCAACAAATTGGTTTCAGACATTCCATGACAACAGGAATGGGGTGTCAAATCCTATAGCGCTATATCATACTAACAATCGGTCTGGTGAACAAAATAAGTACAATTCAACCATTTATTTTATGTTTTTAGAGAAATCAGTGTTTAAAACCATAGATAGTCATTTAGTTTGTCAAAAGATAAGTAATAACTTGTATGATCAAATGTCAAAATGTAAGTATGTGATGAAATCAGTTGTACTAAGTAATGCACACAATGGGCACACGTAGCATGAAATGTAATGTAAAATGATGTACCAAGTATGCTAAGTTAACATACGAAGCAGAAAAGTCATGTAAATCAATGTACTAATAGTGTACTAATGAACATAACCAGTATATGATGTGAAAACAGGAAAGCATGAAAGTAACAAGTAGGCACATGTGTTTCACCCCAAAACAGTTTGGAAAACAGTAAAAGAGGGGTTCTATGTACTCACTTGATATTGCTCAGATGTCTAAAGATAACCACCAAGTAATGCTAGAGATCTCGGAATCAAACGGCACCTAATATAGGTAACTATGTTAACAACCGGACCTAAATCGGAAGACTGGGTAGTATTAGGGTTTGTAAACCAAATGAGTGTAGGAACTCATATGATATGGTTTAACAAAGCCTACATACTAAATGAAACTTAACTTAAGTGCTTTCGACCCATTACGACCCGTTTAGGTAGCTTATGCTACTTTAACGCGTCGTTCGCGTGAAACGCGTTCGGACCGCCTAACTAGCCCTATGACAAGTGTTATATGCCTAAACATGTTACATAATCAGTTATGTGGAAAAAGTTTAGGTTACATATGCTAAATTACCAATTATGCATGAAAAGGGTATTCTGGTAATTTACCTAAGGCATATAAACAACCTATCATACAACTACTCAAACGATGTGACCATAGGGTATAACCTCGGAAGGTTATTCCCTACCTACTATGGTCACCTAATGTATTTGGTCGGATCCTAATGATCGACCAAATGGGTCGAGTTCGAAGGTATAGGCGATTTATCAGATCGCCTACCCTACGACTCTAGACAACGTGGTAATCAGTGGGCATAGTCCCAAGGGACTATGACCAACGTGATTACACTCACGTTGCGAAGTTCAAACGAACTTCGCATTGACCATAAGCTGGTCAACGCTGAAAGTCAAACAAAGTTTGACTTTCTGACTCTAAAAGCAATAAAATAAGGAAAAGAACGAAAGAATACTTACCCAGGGTCCCCGAATGCTAATCCCGATCCAAGAACTCAGGTATGAAACAATGGTTTCAACTTAGAGCTCTCAAATCAGAATTCTTGTAAGTTTTAAAGCAATGGGGGGTGGGGTATTTATAGTTTTCGGGTAACCGTTAGGATCGTTTCAAGGAAACCGTGCCTTAATCCAACCCGTACAAGTGTCGGGACCTTATGGTAACTAAAATTCCATCCTTATCACATGACTAGACAATTAGGAACATGTGGGTGAGGTTAAAACAGCTGCAGCCTGCTGTTTAGAAACTCTGAATCTGGTCAGCAGACCCCTAGCGCACCGCTACGCTAAAAGTGTAGCGCACCGCTAGGCTTAAGTTTGGCAGATTTACACTTTTGGTCCCTGTCATGCATTCAGCCCATTTTCGACACGTTTAAGGCCCGTTAACCCCATTTCAAAGCTCTAAAATGAAGTTAAAGTATAGGGAACTTAAAACATGTTCAAAAATATCTCGGATGTCGGTTCGTTTGGCCGTACGAACGCGATGTTCGCTTAATTACGACGGAATGCCCATAAGCGCGAAAAAACGAACCAAAAGACGCGACGAATGGATTTTTCTTATGGCGAACACTAAAATAAAATATTTTAGTGCTTACATAAATTTTTGGATGTCCGGAAGTATTCAGAACGTAAGTTATGCGCGAAAATGTAAACTTGTGCACTTTTTGACACTTTTAGTCCCTGAATGACCCAAAAGTTTATTTTAGCACACCGAACACCTCAAAGCCTATTTTTAAGCTATATAAAGGATATTTATGGTATGTTTAACTTATGGCCATGTTCCGGAATGTCTGTTACAGCTCAAATTGGCATACTTTCGCAGTTTGTCAACTTTAGTCCCTGTAAGCGATTTAACTTGATTTTGCCATACCAAAGCCTTCAAAACTTATTTCTAAGTTATGTAAAGGTTATTTAAGGTATGTTAAGTCTATTTCACTATTCCAGAGTGTTTGTTGCATTAAACTGGTTATATTTACGCATCAGTGCGTGTATAACCTTCCAGAAAGTGATTTAGAGCTTGAAATTGAACTAGAGTTGATATGTGCAAATGATACACATATATTTAACAAATCCCAAGTATGAAATACAATATTTCATTGGTTTGGCATTTTTCTGATGGTTGAAGTGACACAGGTGTTACAGTCTCCCCTACTTTAGGAAATTTCGTCCCGAAATTTAATTTTAGAGGAAACTTGTGAAGACAGCTGTGACGATTTCGCCTTCTAATAGATCCTTTAAACCCTTAAGTAAAACTCTAGGCCATGTTAGGAATTTTAGCGAATTTGATAACCATCAAAGTGAATTCCTTGCAGTAGTAAAACATGGAATTTTGAACTACGGACAGAAGAACGTTTCTTATGAAGACTTATCATAGGAAACTTGGTGTGTGATTGAGATCAGAATTGAGAATAAATGACATTGATCGAGGTCCAAGACTTCTCCCGTATCATTATTCTTGTCACTATAGGTCTTAACACATGACAAAGCTTCCTGTGGTTTCTGTGCACTGAATTCCATAATTATGTAGGCCTCCATAATTACGTAATTCCTTGCCCAGTCCGCACAGTTCATTTCATAATGCGTAGAGGAAAAAATCAATTGAATAAACATGAAGCGACCTGACTAGACCACCAAAGGGTCCTTTTAATTTGATCAATGAACGAGCCTTTTAATTAGATCAACGCATGATCTTCTTAACTAGACCGTCGCACAATCTCGTTAAATAGACCACTTAAGGGATCTTATAAATTATATCATCACATGATATTTCTAATCAGATTTTCAAAATCAATCTGTTTGACCAGACCATGCAAGAGGTCCAATTTATAGAATAGTACTTTAAAACCCAAAGGACTTGACTACTACGTAGAAGTCCATTAAGGATTTAAGATAGTATCTTTGGATATCCTTCTATGAATCCCTCATATAAGATATGGAAGATTCTACGAGGATTTGGATGGGTCACAAACAACCACAAAACATAGAAGAAAACACATAAGCACATAATTAGTTAACTTGATTCTTTAATTCGTTCTCTTTAGGTATAGATAATTAAAGCACACTAGGAATCCAATCCATGGATTTCATTTGTCACTTTAATCTTTTCAAGAATCTATCTTATGAAGATAGAAGGATTCTTAGTAAGAGTTTGGCTTTGTTTCTTAAAAGAAACAAGTGTTTAAGGTTCTAGGGGAGATCACAAGTGATCATAAAATGACAGAACCACACGAGTAGTTTGTATTTGGGTTGACATCATAAGGTTGTATCAAACATTCACACAATCGTATCAGTTTTTGCAAAAATAAAAACGACGAATTTTTATTTATATAACAACTGACTTGTCTTTAAACGTCAAAGATTACAACCAAGGGAAATAACAAAACACTAGTTGTTTACTGCTGCATCATTGTTTCCGTCTGCCTTATTGATGTTAAATGCTCATCCACGCGCTGGAGGTGCGTTAACAAGTCTTGGGCAATTGTTCCTGTAGTGGGTAAGGTCACCACAGTTATAACATGACCCCGGAGGGAACCGTGCTTGAACAGTAGCAGGGTTTGCAGCAGCTTGATTTGCAAAACGACAAACATTGATCAAATGTCCCAACCGCCCACAGTGGGTACATTTGTGACACTGTTCTTGCGCTAGATGATGACGGTTGCATTTGTTGCACAAAGGTGCGGTACCAACATAGTTTTGCCTTTTGCGAGGTTTTGCTGGTTGGTTTAGTGCAACCTGTTTGTCTTGAGCAGATACAGCGCAGTTTTGAGAGGCTTTGCGCTTCTTCTTCTTGGATACCTCAGCATGTTCTTCCTTTGGTTCCACTTGAGCAGTCTTGTCGGATGGTCTTAGGTCGCCCTTCCGAAACAGCTTTTTCTTTCTGATGTGGGATTCAGTCAGAGTGGCAGACAGTTCAATGGCTTGTCTGACAGTAGTAGGGTTGCTGCCAGTAACAATATCCTGAACTAAGTCAGGAAGACCATCTGTATATTTCTCGATCGCCTTATCCACAGGAGTAACCATAGCAGGACACAACAGGCTCAATTCTTCAAAACGGTCAGTATAGGCTCGATGTTCACCACTGTCTTGCTTCAAATCATCAAAATCCCTCTCCAAAGCTCGTAGTTCATGACGAGGGCAAAACTCCTTCATCATAAGAGCCCTAAGCTCAGCCCAAGTCTGCGCTAATGCTACATCAGCACCGCGATCTCTCATCACCCCGTTCCACCACGTGAGAGCCCTCTTCTGAAACACACTCGAAGAAAACTCGACCTTGCGATTTTCAGGACACTGAACGTGACGGAAAGTATTCTCAATGCTTTCGAACCTTTGAAGAAGCCCAGTTGCTCCCTCAGAACCACTAAACTTGAGTGGTTTAGCCGAGCTGAAACTCTTGAAGTTGCATGGAGCGTTGTTGTTGTTGATGGCTTGCATCATTTGAGCATAAAGATTTGGGAAGGCAACAGCCATTTGCTGCGCGATGATTTCCGCCAGTTCGGCATTTGCCATCTGATTGTCGCGTCGAGGAGGCATTCTAAAAGAGGAACATGAATAGAAACAAGTGAGAGATTTAGATGAAATGAATGAGATGAATCAAATCTGATGAAAGCAAGGATAGTGGTCATTTGTTTGTTACTACAAAGTAAACAAACTACACACAGTGACTAATCAAAGTAAATGGATTAAAATAATGTATCGCGAAGACATGCTCGCCTATAAGTGAACACTCATCCCAAGAATTCCCAGGTAAGCACAACTGGTCTCGCGTCTGATGAGATGTATACGAAGTGCTTGCCTAGACAGAAAACCCAGAATACAGGCATTCACCCTTCCAGTTTGCACGTGTTCACATTATTTAAAACCCAAAACCTTAACGAAATTTTGAAAACTCAAAGGGGTTCAAAACCATATAATAAAGGGTTCAAAACCTTACAATAGAGAGTTCAAAACCTAGTAATCAATCATCCTAGAACAGATGATTAGTTTTCAAAGCGGTTTTGAAATTTATGTTCTTGTTGTGGTCGTCGCCTAAGGATAGGTGACGGTATTGTTTTATGACTAAACGCAAGTAAACTCACGTTAGGGTCCTAGAAAAGTTATAGACTAGGTCAAAGCATTACTAATAACCTAATTCCCTATAACCATTGGCTCTGATACCATCTTTTCTGTCACACCCCGACCACGTAGAACATACAAAACGTGGCGGAAATGTCGAGGAGTGTTGTAACAGAATTAATGTTTCAAATCCATGGCAATTGAAGTTTCGTTTTATTAATCAAAAATGTTACAATGTCTTAATAAACAAAGAAGTACAACATAATTAACTAGTCTTGTCTCGTTTTAAGTCACTAAGGCACAGGTCCGCCTAAGTATGTCTTGATAAGTCCTATGCTTCATCTCCTGAAAACACATGTGAAAATAGGTACGTCAGCATAAAAATGCCGGTGAGATACATAGGTTTTGTGAAAATAGAATTCATGACTTATGTTTGAGAAAATGTTTAGTCATGAACCTTGTAATTTGCTTTGTCTTGTAAATCATTTGAAAAACAATAAGTTCAGATGATATATATAAATAAGTGAAATAATGTATGGTTAAATGAATAACCATTTAAGATGAGTTTGTATAAGATAAGTTGTTTGTAAAACAATGTCTTGTGAAAAGTATGTTATTTGTATTAAATGTTCTATGTATCAAACTGAAATGATTCAAATAACGCTACGACATGTAATGCCATACAAACACTTATATATAGGAAGTACCAGCGGCGTATCCACCATGTTTGTATCATATTACACACGCATCGTTACTTAATCACTTAATCAAACCAAACCACCAATATAGAATGTCTATGTTTAACAATTGAAGAAATGTTTATGTATGGTAAGTAATGTAAAGTTAAACGAATAACCTTATAGTAGCATATCAAAAGTATACTTTGGATTTGTAAGTAACATATTAAACTATGTTTTGGTTTCATAAGTAACATATCAAAATATGCTTTGGATGTGATAAATAACATATTAAACTATGTTTTTGGTTTAGTAAGTAACATATCAAAATATGCTTTGGATGTGATAAATAACATAAATATGTTGGTTTTGTACAATACCACACATGAGAGTATATCAAACTATACTCTAATAGTGTGATTTACGAATTCATTCAGACCTGGTGCATCAAAATACACCTTTGAGACTATAGAAATACCACAAAGGCAATCCCTATTTGGATGGAGCAACAAATTGGTTTCAGACATTCCATGACAACAGGAATGGGGTGTCAAATCCTATAGCGCTATATCATACTAACAATCGGTCTGGTGAACAAAATAAGTACAATTCAACCATTTATTTTATGTTTTTAGAGAAATCAGTGTTTAAAACCATAGATAGTCATTTAGTTTGTCAAAAGATAAGTAATAACTTGTATGATCAAATGTCAAAATGTAAGTATGTGATGAAATCAGTTGTACTAAGTAATGCACACAATGGGCACACGTAGCATGAAATGTAATGTAAAATGATGTACCAAGTATGCTAAGTTAACATACGAAGCAGAAAAGTCATGTAAATCAATGTACTAATAGTGTACTAATGAACATAACCAGTATATGATGTGAAAACAGGAAAGCATGAAAGTAACAAGTAGGCACATGTGTTTCACCCCAAAACAGTTTGGAAAATAGTAAACGAGGGGTTCTATGTACTCACTTGATATTGCTCAGATGTCTAAAGATAACCACCAAGTAATGCTAGAGATCTCGGAATCAAACGGCACCTAATATAGGTAACTATGTTAACAACCGGACCTAAATCGGAAGACTGGGTAGTATTAGGGTTTGTAAACCAAATGAGTGTAGGAACTCATATGATATGGTTTAACAAAGCCTACATACTAAATGAAACTTAACTTAAGTGCTTTCGACCCATTACGACCCGTTTAGGTAGCTTATGCTACTTTAACGCGTCGTTCGCGTGAAACGCGTTCGGACCGCCTAACTAGCCCTATGACTAGTGTTATATGCCTAAACATGTTACATAATCAGTTATGTGGCAAAAGTTTAGGTTACATATGCTAAATTACCAATTATGCATGAAAAGGGTATTCTGGTAATTTACCTAAGGCATATAAACAACCTATCATACAACTACTCAAACGATGTGACCATAGGGTATAACCTCGGAAGGTTATTCCCTACCTACTATGGTCACCTAATGTATTTGGTCGGATCCTAATGATCGACCAAATGGGTCGAGTTCGAAGGTATAGGCGATTTATCAGATCGCCTACCCTACGACTCTAGACAACGTGGTAATCAGTGGGCATAGTCCCAAGGGACTATGACCAACGTGATTACACTCACGTTGCGAAGTTCAAACGAACTTCGCATTGACCATAAGCTGGTCAACGCTGAAAGTCAAACAAAGTTTGACTTTCTGACTCTAAAAGCAATAAAATAAGGAAAAGAACGAAAGAATACTTACCCAGGGTCCCCGAATGCTAATCCCGATCCAAGAACTCAGGTATGAAACAATGGTTTCAACTTAGAGCTCTCAAATCAGAATTCTTGTAAGTTTTAAAGCAATGGGGGGTGGGGTATTTATAGTTTTCGGGTAACCGTTAGGATCGTTTCAAGGAAACAGTGCCTTAATCCAACCCGTACAAGTGTCGGGACCTTATGGTAACTAAAATTCCATCCTTATCACATGACTAGACAATTAGGAACATGTGGGTGAGGTTAAAACAGCTGCAGCCTGCTGTTTAGAAACTCTGAATCTGGTCAGCAGACCCCTAGCGCACCGCTACGCTAAAAGTGTAGCGCACCGCTAGGCTTAAGTTTGGCAGATTTACACTTTTGGTCCCTGTCATGCATTCAGCCCATTTTCGACACGTTTAAGGCCCGTTAACCCCATTTCAAAGCTCTAAAATGAAGTTAAAGTATAGGGAACTTAAAACATGTTCAAAAATATCTCGGATGTCGGTTCGTTTGGCCGTACGAACGCGATGTTCGCTTAATTACGACGGAATGCGCATAAGCGCGAAAAAACGAACCAAAAGACGAGACGAATGGATTTTTCTTATGGCGAACACTAAAATAAAATATTTTAGTGCTTACATAAATTTTTGGATGTCCGGAAGTATTCAGAACGTAAGTTATGCGCGAAAATGTAAACTTGTGCACTTTTTGACACTTTTAGTCCCTGAATGACCCAAAAGTTTATTTTAGCACACCGAACACCTCAAAGCCTATTTTTAAGCTATATAAAGGATATTTATGGTATGTTTAACTTATGGCCATGTTCCGGAATGTCTGTTACAGCTCAAATTGGCATACTTTCGCAGTTTGTCAACTTTAGTCCCTGTAAGCGATTTAACTTGATTTTGCCATACCAAAGCCTTCAAAACTTATTTCTAAGTTATGTAAAGGTTATTTAAGGTATGTTAAGTCTATTTCACTATTCCAGAGTGTTTGTTGCATTAAACTGGTTATATTTACGCATCAGTGCGTGTATAACCTTCCAGAAAGTGATTTAGAGCTTGAAATTGAACTAGAGTTGATATGTGCAAATGATACACATATATTTAACAAATCCCAAGTATGAAATACAATATTTCATTGGTTTGGCATTTTTCTGATGGTTGAAGTGACACAGGTGTTACACATGCGTATAAGCTTTGGCCCATTTAATGAATCGTTCTCTCCACCATGTATAATCTTCAATACTTTCGAGCTTTGGTGGTTTCGAATGGGTTCCGTAAAAGTTATCATAATTAATGTTCTCAGTTATTGCTTTTGTTATGCTTTTTGGTGTGGCAGTCGATGTTCCAGAAGATTCGGACGTGAATGCCTTGTAAAACGTGTTGTAGAACTCTTCAGCCATGATGCTTCTCGTTTATTACCTTGCATCACCTCGAATCACTCTGAATCTGATGAAATCTCGTGCAATTTTGTGTGTTTGATCCGTGCAATCGAGCTCCTGCTCTGATACCACTTGTAGGATCGGTTTTCGACTCCAGAACGATTGCGTATGACACGTGTGACGTGCAGAATCCATACACGTGTGTGGACCGAACATGAGAACGTAATACAAACGTGATTCTATTAAATATTCGATAAGTACAAAGCACCACGAATCACCTTGAGCACTTTCTCTCTCTAGATTCTCTCTCTCTAGCTCTTAAGCTCCTCAGATGTGAAAATGGCAAAAGTCCTAAACCTAACACCTAAGTGTTCTATTTATAGGCCGAGGCAATAAGGAGTGTTTCCTTATTTACAATTATGCCACCTTGCCTTTACTAACTAGATATTACAATATAAGCTCTAGATTTCTTCAGTTTATGCTACCGTCTATATTGACGGAGGTGATAGACATTACTGCACTAACATCCAAGTGTGAATTCTGGCTAGAGGAGGTTCAATTCCTCGGTCACATCATCAATAGTCAAGGTATTCATGTCGACCCCGCGAAGATCGAAGCTGTTAAGAGTTGGGTAACTCCAAAATCACCATCCGATGTTCGTTCGTTCCTCGGATTGGCAGGCTATTACCGTCGATTCATCGCAGAGTTTTTGAAATTTGTTGTCCCGCTTACTTCTCTGACGCATAAAGACAAGCCTTTTGTTTGGGGAACCGAACAAGAGACTGCCTTTCAAACTCTCAAGCATATGCTCTGCAATGCTCCTGTTCTCGCTTTACCCGACGGAAACGATGACTTCGTTGTCTACTGTGATGCCTCAAACCTTGGTCTTGGTTATGTTCTCATGCAACGGGACAAGGTTATCGCCTACGCATCTTGTCAGCTCAAGATCCACGAGAAGAACTATACCACCCACGACCTCGAGCTAGGCGCAGTTTTTTTTGCATTGAAAATTTGGCGACACTACCTTTATGGTACCAAGTGTATGGTCTTCACTGACCATAAGAGCCTACAACACTTCATCAGCTAAAAAGAACTGAATATGCACCAACACCGATGGGTAGAACTTCTCAACGATTACGACTGTGAGATCCGTTATCATCCTGGCAAAGCAAATGTCGTTGCCGATGCCCTCAGCAGATGAAGCTATTTGCATAGCGTTCGTAATGTTCACGCCCAACACCATCTTGAAACTCTAATCCATGACGCTCAGCATGCTTGTTTTACCGAACGCACCTTGAAGAAGGAAAGGATTCACCATAATGGCGAACAGTTAGTGAATAAATCAAATGGGATATTCCATTATTTGGACCCAATTTGGATTCCCAAACGCACTAACTTGCGACAAATCCTGTTGGATGAAGCCCACAAGTCTCGATATTCTATTCATCCTGGCGCCGACAAGATGTACACCTTCGTCTACGGTACTGGTGGCCTGGGATGAAGAAGGATATCGCTATCTATGTTTCGAAATGCCTGACTTGTTCGAAAGTCAAGGCCGAACAACAAAGACCCTCTGGCTTGTTTGTGCAACCCGAGATCCCGATGTGGAAATGGTAAAGCATAGCCATGGACTTTATCACGAAACTCCGGCATACAACTTCAGGCCACGATAGCATCTGGGTCATCGTTGACCGTTTAACTAAATCCGCTCATTTCCTGCCGATACGAGAAGACTTCAAGGTAGAAAAATTAGCCTGAATCTATACCGACGAGATCATCTGTCGACACGGGATGCCTCGTGACATCATCTCTGACCGCAATGGTCGGTTTACCTCGCGTCTTTGGGAAATGTTTCAATCTGCTCTCGGTACTATGCTTAATCTAAGTACGCTTTCCATCTCCAAACCGACGGTCAGACTAAAAGAACGATTCGTACTCTTGAAGACATGCTTCGCTCGTGTGTCATAGATTTCGGTGCTAATTGGGACGCGCATTTACCTTTAGTCGAATTCTCGTACAATAACAGTTATCATTCTAGCATACAAATGGCACCATTTGAGGCACTATACGGAAGAAAATGTCAATCACCGATTGTGTGGCATGAGATCAGAGATGCGCAACTAACCGGTCCTGAGCTGCTGCAAGAAACGACTGATAAGATCCTCCAAATTTGAGACAATCTGCTGAAAGCTCGGATTCGTCAGAAAAGTTATGCCGATAGACGCTGCAAGCCCCTTGAATTTGACGTTGGCGATCACGGAAGGGTGTGATCAGATTCTGCAAGAAAGGAAAGCTCACGCCTCGATATGTTGGACCCTTTAAGATTCTAGAAAGGATTGGAAAAGTGGCCTACAGACTCAAACTACCGGAGGAACTTAGCAACATCCACCCAACTTTCCATGTATCGAACCTCAGAAAGTGCCTAGCCGAGAAGGATTTACAAGTTCCACTTGAGGATCTACAAGTGGACGAATCATTACACTTCGTGGAAAAGCCTATCAAGATCATGGATCAAGAAACCAAGAAGCTCAAGCGCTCACGCATTCCCATTGTGAAGGTTCGATGGGAAGGCAAACGCGGCGCAGAGTTCACATGGGAACTCGAAAGTGACACGAAGGCGAAGTAGCCTTAGCTCTTTGTTACGTATGCGCCTTAATTTCGGGATGAAATTCCCTTAAGAAGGGGAGGCTGTAAAACCCCGTGTTACGAAAGTCAAAGTACAAGTCAAAGTCAAAGGAAGAAAAGATTGCTAATTGCGATCTGTCACTCCTTGCATAACTATTGATTGTACGTCAATGACTTGTAATCGAATCTTTTTATTTATTCGTTTTAGTTGTATTATGTGGAGTATCTATTAAGAATCGAGGTTTAATCAATGATTATCGCTGTTTATCGCTTAATCGCTAATCGCATCGCAACTTGATTGACAGATTCTAAATATTGTTTTACGTGTGTGTGCTATTTATGTGTTACTTGTGTATGTTTACTTTATGTTTGTGGTGATTAATTGAAACGCAATCACAACGCAACTTAAATCGCAAATGCTAAACGCAAGTTATTTATAATGATTGTATGTTAGATATATTATTTGTGTGACTATTATTAATCTATCGCATCGCTTAATCGACACTCACTTAAACGCATCACAATGCCCGAAACGTGAAACGAAACGTCGAAATCCAACTCGCAAAGCCACTTCGATTGAATGGTCATTTGATCGAATGGTCATCCGAATGGATGACCATCCGATCGGATGGCAATCCGATTGAAGTTCCATCCTATCCGACACTTGTGCCACTTTCCCCTTTTGGCAACCTATAAATACCCCTGTCACATCACCAACAGTGATGTGACAGCTCTCTCGTTCGACCAGCACGCTCAAGCCATCATTTCTCTTGATTTCTCTCGATTCTTGTAAGTTTTCAACACAAGTCTTGTACATCTATGATCTACACACACTTCTTCATCATTTTCACCTTTGAATCTTAACTTTTAACTATGAAATCAACGGATATGAGGTATTCTAGGGTGATGTCATCATGGAGTTCTTATGAACTTCGAGTTTTGACCTCATTCCACCAAGAATAACTCAGATCTGAAGGATTTCCACATGATTAAATATTGTTTTCGCATAGATCTAAACATTTTCAAAGTTAAAAGGATTGAAAGAAGCTTTTCCAACCTTCTTTCAACTCTTTTACACTCAATGCACTCAAAACCTATAGAATTAGAGCTTGTTCAGGTCTTCTACTCATTTCTTAGTGAAGTGTCGGTCTTAGATCTGATCTCTATCAAAGAGACAACCGATTTGGGGTAGAACAGGAACAACCGTCATGAACAGTTAACTGATCGGATTGGGGTGATTCCCGTTCGATCGGGTAACCTGGGTCTAATGGAGTCCCCGTTGTTTAGCACATTATCATACCGTCTCGATCAAACCGCAAACTTTTCAAAATAATCAAGTTTCAAGACGATCAAGTTCGTTGGGATGGATTGCCGTCCGATCAGATTGCCATCCGATCGGATTGTACTGGAGCCTCCACACTTAAACATTTTTCAAACTTTCAAAGATCTGAACGTTGAACGGAGTATCGTCCGATCGGATTGCCATCCGATCGAACGAAAATCCGATCGGTTGACATTTAGATCTCCAACACTTAGAAAATTTTATAATTTCCAAAGATCATCGGTTTCTTACGGATTTCCATCCGATCGGAAGACCATCCGATCGAATGACCATCCTGCTGTGAACGTGTTCTCAACTGAAATGTCTCGCCAATCGGATCGTTATCCGATTGAAAGACTGTTCGATCGATCGACCTGAAAGGTAGAGATACTTCTCTGTTTTTAAAATGCTACAACAAAAACTTCAAAGCCATCATATACAAACACATCCTTCCCAAACGAATGTCAATCAGACCGAATGGTCATCCGATTGGATGACCATCCGAATGGATTGACATCCGATTGAATGACCATCTGATCGGATTACCATTCGTCACTTAGTCACTTTTTCACCGTTTAACGCGCCGTTTTTCGCTTACGCTATCGTTAACTGTTCAGGCTAATCTCTCAACGCTCCCTTCAATCCAAGAGAGTGTTTATTTACTTAAACACAATCTGTGAGTATACTCGAAACCTTTTTGCTTTACGCACTTTTGGGTGTTACATACGTTACTTATTCAAATCACAATCGACACACAACCCAAACGCTATTTATACACTGACCGTTATTGCATGCTACGTGTTATTCAATGAATGCTTGTATGTTATGTTAACACAGTGATTGTTGCCTGACACCTTAGCAACGATAGTATTATAGTTTGGACTTAGCACCTGTCGTGGACAGGGGTTGTTAAGGGCTTTACTTCACGTGTCCTAGTGGGGATTTGTGTTGCGCATTCTACAACTCGCAGTCACGTCTGTGCATATTTCTCTGTTGATAACCTACTAGCTTTCACTTCGCTACATGTTACATGCTGGTTATGCGTAAATGATTTCGAACTCTATTATACTATTAAACTTGTATGCTCACCTCTACACTATGTGTATTGACTTTAATTTAATGTATGTGACAGGTGCTTAGGACGCTTGCTTGTTATTTGCTGGAATCAAGCTAGGATGGAGTCTAGAAACAAATTAAATAAAATCTGAGTTGTCGGAACATTTGATATGTCTTTGAGAAAACATTGTCTGTAATAACTGCTTTTATTTGATATATTATGGTATGGGACATATTGATAAATATCCGGTAATTTTAGTTGTTATGGATTTCTCCTGGACAATCTGTTTCGCTCAGTGCCGCGCCCCGATGTTTCCGTCATCAGTTGGGGTGTGACAGTAGTAACTTAGTATGTTGTTAAGTAAGCTTAGTTACCCTTTAAAGTGTGGTTATTTATTCATAAATCACATTCTTGAAGATTTTAGACTTTCACAACTTGTAAAATGATTTTTCTAAAAATCATTCTTTTGAATATTTTCTTGTTAACAACATATTTCTACACTTGATTTAACACTAAAAATGTGATTAGCTTCTTTAAAACTCATGTTCATGTAAATCTTGTAAGTAAACTTGGTTTCTTGAGAAAACCATCTTTAAAATCATCCATGTTCAAGACTACTAACATGTATTCATCTTCATTTTACACAAAATCAACTTTGTTTACAAGTTCATGTTTCACATATTAGGATGTTCATCTTGGTTTTTCACAAGATCATCCATTCACTTGCTAGATCATGTGTTTAATCACAATCTAGCAAGTTTCATATGATGTTTAACATCATAAACACAAATAATCAACAATCAAGAAGCATACATACACTAAAACAACAATGATTCATATGATTAAGCTTTATGTTAAGGGTTATGTTCTTGATCTTTGATGTTCTTCATTTTTAGTCTTTTACATATACTTTTAACCATCAAAATAAGAAGTAAAATGAGATTATGAGAGCCTTACTACTAGCACAAGGCTAGGGAAGAGATTCAAGGTGATGAAGATGATGAATTTGGTGGTTAAAAGCTCTTGAGAGAGGTCCTTCAATCTACAATGGCACCAAGCTTCTTATTCTAGCTCCTTATACCTTTGTATCACTATAGAATGGATGAATTAGAGGTGACAATGATGGTGATGGTGGTGGTGGCTCACGGTCGTGACAAGGGAGGAGAGGGAGAGAGATGAAAGTGTTGGTTTGTTTGTGAAATGAAGTTATGAACTTACTAGTGGTTTATAACAAGATTTCTCCAACATGTTCTTAACTAATGGTCAATGTGTTTCTAAAGGTTATATCAAGATCAATTAAACAAATCAAATAAAATCAAGGGTGGGCCACACCATTGTGACCATAAATATGAGGGGGGTATGGTTGAGTTGAAATGGTAAGTTAGGATAACTAGTTAGATTTCAAGTGTTTAGTTAATGTTATTAGTTGTTATGTTATTATAAGAGGTGTTATGATGCTCGGGGACCATATCTAGCTTGGAAATTTGGTGTTTCGGGTAGTGTCCGGTTGTTCGGTTGGTTACCGGTTCGTTAAGGTGCTAAATTACGTAGTTTAGTGTGCTTTATGTTCCCTTTTGTTACAGTTTAGATTTCTGACACTTAGGAAGGTATTCTGTACCATTAAACCATAATTCTGCATAATATTAAGTTGTTTAAATGCTGATTTTTTGCTGAAAATTGCAAAATTCTGCAGTTTATGTGAGTTTTAGGCACTTTCCGGCACTTAAACTATCACTAGGAAGGCAGTTTTATGATCCTTACTTTCCTACACACTATACTAGTGTAACTCTTGGTTTCTGGCTCATTCTGTGTCTTAATACCATGTCTGTCTGAGTATTGAACTCCGTCAGTACTTCTAGTTTGTCTGACAACTGTGCTAACTTTGTTTCCTGCATCATTTGAATCATAAAGTGTTGCATGCAATAATGATAAGACATCATGTAATATGTGATGCTCTTGCATGTATGTGTCAATAATCAGAAAGCATTCATGTCATTAATTTAAATCAACACAGTCATTAAGCCCTAAATTACTGTTTATTTAATGTACGGATACATGGAAATTTGGCAGTTGTCACATTCTCCCCCCGTTAAGAAAATTTTGTGTCGAAATTTTAAGTTGCGCTATCGGTTGCATGGGAGTTAGGGAACAAATGCGGATACTTTGTTTTCATACGATCTTCACGCTCCCAAGTAAACTCAGGGCCGTGACGAGAGTTCCAACGAACCTTGACAAGCTTAACACTACTCCTTCGAGTCTTGTTAACTTTCCAATCTGTAACCTCAACGGGTTCCTTAGTAAAGTGGAGAGTGTCGTCAATATGCACTTCATCTGCAGGAATGATAATTGTCTCTTGAGTTGGACTTTTCTTCAGGTTAGATACATGGAATGTATCATGAACACCGTTTAGTTCTTCTGGCAATTCCAATTTGTATACAACAGTACCAACTCCTTCCAATATCCTAAATGGCCCAATGTAACGTGGGTTTAACTTGCCACGTTTCCCAAATCATGCTACACCTTTCCAAGGTGAGACTTTTAACAAAACCATGTCTCCTACTTTAAATTCCAAAGGTTTTCGTCTTTGATCTGCGTAACTCTTCTGTCGATCACGAGCATTTGCCCAACACAACGGTGAGCGGCATTTACGTCCATAGAGAGCTTCGAATGGTGCGGCTTGAATACTCGTGTGGTAGCTGTTATTATAGGAAAACTCAACCAGAGGTAGATGAGTATCGCAACTGCCACCCAAATCCATTACACAAGCGCGAAGCATATCTTCTAGCGTTTAAATAGTTATTTCGCTCTGACCGTCAGTCTGTGGGTGAAAAGCCGTACTCCGATTCAACTGAGAACCAAAGGCTTCTTGAAAGGATTGCCAAATCCTTTACACAAACCGTCCATCTCTATCTGAAATTATCGAGATAGGCACTCCATGACGTGCCACTATCTCCCTGAGGTAAAGCTCTGCTAGCTTCCCTTTGCTATCCTTTTCTCGAATCGGAAGGAAGTGCGTAGACTTGGTTAATCGGTCCACTATTACCCATATCATATCATGTCCTCTAGGGGTTCTGGGTAACTTTGTTATGAAGTCCATAGAAATCTGTTCCCACTTCCACATGGGTATTTCCGGCTGTTGCAAGAGACCTGAAGGCTTCTGATACTCGGCCTTAAACTTAGCATAGGTTAGGGATTTTCCAACATAAATCGCAACGTCACTTTTGAGCCTTGGCCACCAATAGTAATCCTTTAGATCTTGGTACATCTTGTCCGATCCTGGATGGATCGAGTACCTTGACTTATGAGCCTCATAAAAAATAACATCTCTAATACCCCCATAAAGCAGAACCCAAATACGTCCCATGAAATGCAAGGTTCCTTCCTCGTTAGGCACCAACTTCTTCTCTATTCCTCGGAGGTATTCAGCCTTAAGGTTTCCTTTCTTAAGAGCTTCTCGTTGTGCAGCATGTGACACCTGACTTTTCAGGTCGTACCGTACAATTGTAACAAGTTTTGTGAATAGATAAAAGGCTGTATTTGATTGATTATGATGTTTATATGTGGAATTTAATGAGTTGGTAAATTTAAACCTTGGTAAAAATTATGTTGGCAACGATAAGATAAACGCTTATCGCGTAACGGTTAAAATGTGAAACAAACGTCGGTGATCACCCGATTAGTGTTACAATCCTAAAAATAGTCTGTTATGATTAAAATAATAATTTTAATCATATTTGTGAGGAAAAATAAATTAAAACGCTAAGAAACTCTATTTTTCGAATTTAAGCGCATACCGCGCGTATACCAACAAAATACTGTCAACTCAGCCTGTCAAGGCAACTGAAAATCATTTTAGTAATAATTTGATGATTTTATCACTATAGAATGATAAAAATAAATAAAAACGCTTAAGTCCCTATTTTTGTGATTTTAAGCGCGTACCGCGCAGCACAGCGCGCATACTGCCAAATTCCGGCAACGTCGCCAGTCCAGGCAAACAAAATACTGTTCAGTAATATTTTGGCGGGTTTATTTTTATAGAGTGTTAAAAATAATTTAAAACGCACTAAAACGGGATTAAAACGCTAGATAAAATACCCAGTAATCAGTAAAATACCAGTTTAAAGCCTATATTATGTGTATATATGTATATATGCATAGGTGTGGGTGTGTGTATGAGAGAGGAGAACTTGTTGGCAGCCATGCATGGTATTTCACTTTCTCTCTCTTCCATTTATTGGCTATCTTGAGAGGTGGTGATGATGATGCTTCACCTAAATACTCTACATACTTACATTGTCCAAGAAACTATTTTTTTTTCAAATTACCAACTCTCTCTCTCTCTATCATAAGATGGCCGAACACCCCATAATCAGCCATTTCTCAACTTTCCAAACTTGTTCTAAGGGATTCAAACCCATTACAAAGTGTTTACAAGTCCATTTGGTAGTCTAGAAGTGATTTCAAGGTGTTTTAAGCAACAATCAATCCCCAAATCATCACACTTTGTCAAGAAACCCATCAAAATCTTGTAGGTATAAAATTTACTTTAAAAACCTTGTTTTTGATTCTTGATGATGTTGATGTTGATGATGATCAAAGTTTCTCAAAGTTCTTGGATAATTCACAAACTTGAAACTAATAAGAAATGGGTTTTTTTGCAAAATAAAAATGGACATATATATATGTATGTATACATAACCGTATATGTGTATGTGTGTGTATACATGAGATTGAGTTTGATTTATGATGGATATTTGTTGGTTAATTCTTCTAAAATGACATGCATGTAGGTTTTGTCATATATTCATTTATGAAAGATTGTGCTATGAAATTATGTCTAGATGATTAGATGATGAACATGTCTTGGATTTGCATGAGTTAACTTCAGGTTTGATGCATATAATTTCATATGAAATGATGATAAAATGATATATGTGCTTTAGATACTTGTACACGAGCATGCGTGATGATATGTGATCTTAAAAAGGTGATTTGAGTATGATTTAGTAAAAATTAGTTATGAGCATATTAAAAACACTAAAAAAAGTTATTTTAAAGTGTTTAGTGACTTATAACTTTCTCATAATGTTTGCTAGCTTTGCATGTTGTACTTGGTGCATTAAAAGTTGTAAAATACGTTAAATCGCATGATTTATGTGACTTACACAAAAACTGCACTAATCTGATTATAACCATTATTTTAATCAGTAAATAACATGTATTGTGTTAAAATATCAAGTCGTTTCGAGTTGGGATGATCATAGTAACGTTTAACGCAAAACTATGCGTTAAAACTGTCAAAAATCGGCTTTTCGAGTGATTTTTATAAAACTGATTTAGATCAGCAATTAAACTGATATTTTTAGTTTAAAATGAGTATTTTAACTAATTTTAAGTTTACTTGGTGTTTGGTTGGTCATACGTGACTTCCGACGCCCGAAAACGTTACCGAATCGTTAAAATACACATTTTCTAAGACACTAGTATGGGTAAAATTTTGGGTAAACATTATGTGTTAAAATGTGTTATGTGATTTAAACATGAGAATGTGAAAATATGTTAAGTTTTAACATGATTTTTAAGACTTTGATTATACATGTACATATTTGTGCGTTTTGTGCGGTAGAAATGGTAAAAATCGCGTTAAATGTGTAACTTGTTTGTTGAGCATGAAATTTGATACATATTAGATATTTTATGTATATTTGCTATCAAAATGACAAAATGGATGAGTTAACAAGACTTCGCGTGTTTCGGTGTTAAATTATGTGAACGTTTATGTATATATATTACGACGCGCAAATCGTAGATATATTGCATATAAAAGGGGTGTTAACGGATTTACACAATATTGGTCACCAATAAAATCGTTCAAGTCGCAAAATCATAAATATATATATATATATATATGGTCTCATATATATATATATTAACGTGCCAACATAATAAAAATGATAACTTTTCGAGAAAATCTCGAAGTTTTGTGATAATTCTAAGAAACGGAGAAACTTAAGATTTTTGTGTTATGTGTACTGATTTAAAATCGTTCCTATATATATATATATAATAGGATCTGTAGAAATCAATCTCTGGGATTGCGCTACCCAAAGGTGAGTGTCACTAAACCCCTCTTTTACTGCTTTTTTATATGTTTTGAGGGTAGAACACGTCAATAAAAGGGTTTAATAATGTTTTTGGAATAAAACATACCTTTTAATACAAATTATATATTTTCGTTGAAAATATATGGATTTTGATAAATCATACGTTTTGAGGTAAAACGTTTTTTATTAATGTATGTTTGGGGGAGAAGCTAGGATGGTACAGTGTTTCTGAGGAAAAACCGACCGTGATGTTGGAACGAATATTGCTTGGTCTCAAGAGAGTAAGTAACAGCATAGGCTTACATTTCGGTGGGGATATCAAGGGATTCGTACAATATCGTATATTAAATTTGTCATATTAGTAGGATATATTTATATTGTACATGAGGTAGACATCATATATGGTCTCAATATGGACCCTGTGCCAATGATGTCATTTAATCGATTAAGTATTGCACGCGATGAATTGTTGGTAGATCTATCGGGTTGACAACCCCGTCATGACCGATCGCCCCGTGTCAAGTCAAGTGACGGATTTAAATTCTGGTTATTGTCTAGCATTGATTATCCCTGCATGGTAAATATATAGTTCGTATTGTCTAGCTAACATACGAGTCTGAAAGTTAACGCTATGAATTTAATATACAAAAGTTGGGAAAATGCCTTAATGTCGGGTTTTTGAACTTACGACGGATAACCCATGGATTTTATTAAGGAAGTAAAGATGGACTTTCTAAAAATTTATATGGATGTTTTCAAATAAACACATAATCATAAAGTTTTCCTTTGGAATGAATTGTTTGTATGTGAATATTTGAAATCACCTTCCTTTGTGTTGACACTTGATTTTAACGTGTTCTACAGGTACTTGAGTTCGGCTTCGGGAATTATGGCGTATCTTGTGTTTGTTGATGCATGTTTTGTCACTTAAAATGTTAGACTGACTTTTAAACTTTCTGGGACAAATGTAATAAGATCCGTGAGGATCAAAGACAACTTTATCTTGTCAGGGTTATGTCGTGTTTTGGGACGTTAAGTTTAAATTCTATGTTGTAAATAAGTAATATTGTCCAACACTATAATGCATCAAACATCAAGATAGAAATGGGCACCAGCTTCCGTCCACTACGTTTTATATTCCGCTGCGACGTATTTTGGGGTGTGACAGAAGTTTGTATCAGAGCCATTGGTTGTTAGCGAACTAGATGTTTTCAGAGGAAAACACAAGACTTCAACCGAAGAATTTTGAGATTTAAAGTCCAAAATTCTCGAAGCCAAAATTTTTAAATAAACATGGAAATTTTTTTTATCATGTATGAAAACCCTTATGTGTTAATGTGCATACGTGATTTTCTGTTTATTTGAGCCTTATGTGTTACTATTCATATTGATCACACACTTACCTTGTACGGTTACGATATGTCACGTCACGGCCTATAGAGCCATTAGTAGTCCTGCTCACTGATATTGTCGAGCGTACACTTGAGATTGTTTCGCCCGTCGTTACAGAATCGTTTGTTCTGCTATTCGAGTCACGTGTTTCGCTACACCTGTTTATTTCTACACTTGCCTTAGGATGAGGACTCGACCCATTAGAGAGGTCGCATCAACTTCGAGAGCTGAGACAGCGTCCACTTTGAAGAGGCAGAAAGGGGTTTGGGTTAATCGCTCTCACTGTGATCGTCAGTTCGCCATGTTACGCGGAGGCATGGGGACGATGAAGGACTTAGAGGGACAGATGGACTATTATGATGAGCTAGAAGAGCTTGTTAGGAAGATGTTGGACTTCCAAGATTGAAGCGTTAGTTATTGGTTGTTTCTGTTGTTTGTTTTGTATGTCTCATTTGATGAACCCTACTTATGGCTTGCATGCCAAATTATCAGATATTTAGGAGGAAATTTCATATAGGCTTATTGAGGGTGTTGATGTAGACATGCCAAATTTTGATTAGTCTTCGTACTTGTTATGGGTCATTTTCTGAGCGTACATATCCTGACTAATATCCTGCTTTTGGTTGTTTGCTTGTGATCAGGATACTGGATTAGGATATTGCTAACATCCTGGGCGATATCCTGGGGTTAATTGAATTAACCACGTGCAGGTTAGGTGCTGTGGGTTACTAACGGTTAGATGGACTTCTTCTCCTCAAGACTCGGGCGTATCTGTTATGTGAGAGACGTTGAACCCAAAAGACCAGGTCTACAACGTTCGAGTGGGGAATATTCGCAGGATCCCGGTTATTTAGGATAGTTTGTTGCATTTCTTTTACTATAAATAGATGGGGACGGATCAAATTAAGGCACACAACTTTCACACACACTTTCGAACACTTTCGCTCTCTAGCTCACTACAAACACTATACACAAACACTTGTATTCGAATTACATTGTAACACCTAGTCGATCCGCATCACATCCTGCACTGTATCCTGATATTTGTAGTAATTGAAGAACAAGGCAGCTGCGATTGTCAGCTCCTGAGGTTTTGTGCAGGCGATCTAGATTGATCAAGGGCTTTCCTCGTACATCACGTGTCAACCTTTACTTTTTTGCTCATTGTTTGATCATCGATACAGCTTTATATCCTAAGCCGTATCCTGAAACTGTTTTTACAATTAACTTGGTTAACATATTTTCACACAATTCTAGCACACTACCTCACTTAACTAATTTGATCACTTAATTGCTTCGGTAATTTTTTACCAAAACAATTTGGCGCCATCCGTGGGACAAGTGGTGCTACCTTTAGTAAAAATCTTTGTGAAATCGTTAATCGGTTTTCTGTTTTCAAAACTTTTTGCCACATTGTTTACAATGGCCTCAAGATCAAACATGAGCTCCTCCACTGTGTCTGCTACGACCTCTGCTACTACCGGTTCGGTGCTTCCACCACCTCCTCCAAGGATACCAGCTTCTTCACAACCTCAGGATATTATCCCTACTCGGAGTGTTCAGGGATCTGCTCCCGTTTTAGCCTCTAATGATGAAATTCTAACTATATTTGGAAGTGTGCAGGAACAAATGAGGCAGCAACAGGAAACTAACCAAATGCTGTTAAGAGAAGTACAACTCTTAAAAGCTAGCTCGAGCAGATCCGTTGAGCATATTGTTACTCCTTTACAACCCAGAACTTTGAACTTCAGTTCGGCTGTGTATACTGAGGATAATAGGGGGAATATTGTGCCCAGTCATTCCCAGAATCATACTCCTGAAATACCCTCCTCGATCAGGATGTCAACTGTGAGGAGCTCAGGATATGTTTCAGGATATGGCCAGAATCCTCAGACTGGTAACGTGTCAAATAATAATATTCATGCTACTAACAATAGTGGATCTTTGCAGGATGCAGGTATGACGTCAACATTTACTAGGGAACTTCAGAAACTGAAGGACATGATATCTAGTGTGCCTGGAGTGGTCCAGCCAATTCCGGAAGTATCCCAGGACAGCCACAGGATATCCCGCTTTGCATATCCTATCTGTGATGTTGAAATCCCAAAAAGATTTCAGACCCCCAATATGAAATTGTATGATGGGACTACGGATCCTGAAGAGCATGTTGCCCAATATAGAGAAAAAATGGAGATTAACCCCATTCCTCCCGAGCTCAAGGAAGCATGCTTGTGCAAGGGTTTCGGTTCTACCTTGACAGGATCAGCCTTAAAATGGCTGTTAAATGTTCCTCCTCACTCAATTACTTCGTTTGCTCATTTGGTTAATTTATTTAACAGTCAGTTTTCTTGCAGTCGGAGCTTTGAGAAACTAACCAGTGATCTTTACAGGATAACTCAAGGACCTCAAGAATCCTTGAGGAATTATGTGAACAAGTTTAGTCGGGAATCCTTGGATATCCCTCATCTTGATGTTGCAACAGCTGTGCAGGCTTTTAAGATGGGGCTACAAAAGGATTCTCAGTTTTATCAGGATCTTTTAATGAATCCCTGCAGGAATCTCGATGAAGCTCGTAACAGGGCTTTGAGATATATCCGCTTGGAAGATGACAAAAAGATGCAAGAGAGGATGAATTCTACCTCAACCTACGAATCAGTCAACAAGAAATCAGAATCCTCGTATAAACCATATCGCTCCAAGCCATATGGCAGAAATGATAACAAGAAAGTGAATGCTGTTGAAGATGAGGATCCTGAAGAATATCCTGAATTATCTGAATATTGCTTTTCTGTTAATATACCTGAGTTAATGTATGCTATGCAGGGTTTAGGAGACAAAGCTAGGTGGCCTCGAAAGAATCAGCAGAAAGCTGATTGGAAGGATAAATCCAAATGGTGTGCCTTCCATGAAGATTTTAGACATGTGACCGAGGATTGCATTGCTTTAAGGAAAGAAATAAGTTACCTGTTAAGCAAGGGGTACCTGAAGGATTTGCTGGGAAGAAAGAAGAATAAAGGTCAGGATCCTGAGAAGGATCCTGAACGAGTAGCATCGCCCCCAGCAGATGCCAAAATAATTAACTTTATTTCAGGAGGATCCGACATTTGTGGGACTTCGTATTCTGCGGCTAAGAGACATGCGAAGGAAGCTAAGACTGAAAGGGGAGACAAACCAGCCATAATGACTACCCTTACAACCTATAAAGTGATCACTTTTGATAGTGATGACAGGGATACTGTCCAGGATCCTCACCATGATGCTCTTGTAATAACATTATATGTTGCTAACCATTTTGTACGCAGGATATTGGTGGACAATGGTAGCTCTGTCAACATAATTCAGCTGGAAACATTGAAGAGGATAAATGTATCTCCGATGGACATTACTTCAAAGTCCACGGTGCTCGTTGGTTTCAGTGGAGAAGCTAGGAATACCGTAGGAGAGATAAAGTTACCAGTATATGTTGAAAGGGGTCAACTCGATACAACGCTTCTGTGTGATGGACTCCCTATCCTGCTATAACATCATACTAGGCAGGCCATGGATCCATGACATGAAGGTTGTGCCATCGACTTACCACCAGTGCATCAAGATCCTTACCCCTTGGGGGGTTGTTAAAATTGATAGCGATCAGCAGGAGGCGAAGGAATGCTACTCATCCTCAATGAAATCCTCAAGCAAGCCTAATCCAGCATAGCAATTAAAGATGCGGGCCAAGGATATCGTGGAGGCTTCAGAGCAGGATATGAAGAAAGTTATCCTGGATCAGGATAATCCTGATATCTCGGTGCTCGTAGGAACAAATATCCCTCAGGATATTGAAGAACAATTAACTAACTTTTTGAAGTGCAGGATGTCAACATTTGCATGGAAGCATGAGGATATGACATGTATATCCAAAGACATTATTACTCACAAGCTTGGAATTGACAGGTCGTTCAAGCCTGTTCAGCAAAAAAGAAGGAAGTTTGCTCCTGAAAGAAATACAATCATACAAGAGGAAGTTGAAAGGTTGTTGAAGTCCAAAATGATCAGAGAAGTCAAGTTTACTAGATGGCTGGCAAATGTGGTCGTAGTACAGAAGAAAAATGGGAAATGGAGAGTCTATGTAGATTACACAGACTTAAATAAGGCTTGTCCTAAAGACCCATTTCCTCTTCCTCATATCGATGCAATGGTGGATGCTATTGCTGGGCATGAGATGTTAACATTCATGGACGCATCCTTAGGATTTCAGCAGATTCAAATGGAGCCTTCGGACCAGGAGGATACTGCCTTCATGACACCAACAGGTATTTATTGCTATACTGCTATGCCTTTCGGTTTGAAAAATGCAGGTGCAACATAACAGAGATTGGTGAACATGATGTTCAAAGATAAGCTATGGGACACAATGGAGGTATACATCGATGATATGGTGGTGAAATCTAAAAAGGCTGAGGATCACCTCCAGAATATTAAGGGAGCATTTGATATCCTAGATCAGTATAACATGAAGCTGAATCCTGCTAAGTGCCATTTCGGAGTGGGGGCAGGAAAGTTTCTAGGATATATGGTGACCAAAAGAGGAATAGAGGCAAGCCCGGAGCAGATCAAAGCCATCTTGGATATCAAACCACCTTCAAATATGAAGGATGTTCAACGGTTGACAGGCCGAGTAGCAGCATTGAACAGATTTATTTCAAGATCCTCGAAAAAATGCAAGGAATTTTATGATATCCTCAAGAAGAATAAGAAGTTCGAATGGGAAGCAAAGCATGAAGCAGCCTTGCAGGATTTGAAGAGATATCTCTCAACTGCACCTCTATTGATGAAGCCTGAAAATGGTGAACCACTATCCCTATACCTCGCTGTATCAGGGAATGCTGTAAGTGCCGTTCTTATAAAGGACCATGAAGGTCAGCAATATCCTGTCTATTATGTTAGTAAAAGTTTACTAGATGCTGAAACTAGATATTCTCATCTAGAGAAATTGATATTAGCCCTAGTTATGGCATCAACAAAACTCAGACATTATTTTGAGACACATAGGATTCATGTTAAAACCAATTATCCTGTTAAAAACGTGCTTAGGAAACCCGAGATGTCAGGTAGGTTGGCTAAGTGGTCAGTAAAACTGAGTGCTTATGATTTAGTATATGAGCCTAGAAATGCCATGAAGTCTCAGGCTTTAGCTGACTTTGTGGCTGATTTCAGTAGTGACATTCAAAACGAAGTAGATTTAGAAGTACAGCAGCTAGGAGAAAACTTAGAATGTTGGACATTGTATACTGATGGTGCATCTAACGTAAAAGGTGTAGGTTTAGGTATACTACTAAAATCGCCACAGGGGGACATATTACCCCAGGCTATTAGGTGTGAATTTCCTACTACTAATAATGAGGCAGAATATGAGGCTTTAATTGCAGGATTAGAGTTGGCTAAAAATATGAATATCAAGAATTTGCAAGTATATGTTGACTCTTTGTTAATCACTAATCATTTTAATGGAACCTATGCAGTTAAAGGAGAGAAGTTAATTGAGTATCTCGAAATTCTCAAAAAATTAGCAGGATATTTTGATATTTTTACACTTGAACAGGTACCAAGAGAGGATAACGCTGAAGCTGATGCCTAAGCAAATCTGGGATCATCGGTCAGGATACCGGAAGGGACCCGAATACCAATATTACATATCCTGTATCCTGCGACGAATCCTCAGGATAAGGAAGTAATAAGTATTCAGAATCCCGATGAGGAGTATTCTGAGGAGGATCCTAAGTCCTGGACGGCTCCAATCATGAGATATCTCAAGGAAGGACACATCCCAAAGAATGAGAATCCTAAAGCCTTTAGAACGAAGGTATCACGATTCACTATTATAAATGATGTTTTGTATAAGAAATCTCTTGCAGGACCATATCTGAGGTGCTTGGAGGATCCCGAAACCAAAGAAGTACTTCAGGATATACGTGAAGGGGATTGTGGCAACCATACTGGGGGCAGGTCCTTATTCTAAAAAATATTAAGGACAAGATATTATTGGCCGACGATGAGGAAAGATGCCACCGAATATGCTCGACGATGTGATGCATGTCAAAGACATACTAACATATTACATCAGCCTGCTGAACCGTTGTATCCTATTGTTTCCCCTTGGCCGTTTATGAAGTGGGGTATGGATATAGTGGGAAAGCTTCCAAAGGCTCCAGGAGGAAAGGTTTTCATGTTGGCAATGACGGATTATTTCTCCAAGTGGGTTGAAGCAGAAGCATTTGTGCAAGTTAGAGATCAGGAAGTGGTATCCTTCATAAAAAGGAATATCCTGACTAGGTTTGGAATAACAGCTGAGATAATTTGTGACAACGGATCTCAATTTATAAGTAAAAGGACTACTGCCTTCTGCAAGAGTTGGGGAATCAAAATGATTACATCTACCCCGGTACATCCTCAAGCAAATGGACAAGCTGAATCTTCAAACAAGATTATTGTCAACAACTTGAAGAAGAGATTAGGGGCCAAGAAAGGAGGATGGGCAGAAGAATTACCCTTTGTTTTATGGTCTGATAGAACGACGGTAAAAAATGCAACTGGTTAAACCCCATTTTCCTTAGTGTTTGGAGCAGAAGCGGTGATCCCGACGCAGATGGTGATACCCACAGCAAGATCCAACATCAGGAATCCTGAGCAGAATCCTGAAGTCCTATGCCAGGAGCTGGATACTATTGATGAGACAAGAGATGCAGCATGGCTAAGAATGGCAGCATATCAACAAAGGATATCCAGAGCATACAACAAGAATATAAGGACTAGAAGGTTCAAAGTTGGAGATTGGGTGTTAAGAAAGGCTTTTCAGAATACTACTAATCCTGCTGATGGAAAGCTGGCTCCAAAATGGGAAGGACCATATGAGGTTGAATCAGAATCAGGAAAAGGTGCATACCGACTCAAGAATATGGAGGGGATATGCTACCGAGATCTTGGAATGCTATACACCTTAAGCTTTATTTCAAGTGAGTTTAGAATTTAATTTCTAACTCAGGATGGTATGAATTCTATCTCTTTTAAATGTGTTTGATTTGATTTATTCTTTGAAACCCAATAATGACTTAAGCATCGGAGGGGTGTTAGCCAAGCTAACATCCACCTTAGTTTGAAGATGTTTTGCAGTATATATTTCGGGATATAGCACCAGGATACACACTCAGGATACTTCGGAAGATTAGAGGATTGGCCCCCTCTCTCACGTATAAGGGATCCGATCCCTTCACAGGTTTAAAGGTATTCACCTTTCTTCCGAATTGGGTTTAAACACCCCGCCTGGAGCGCAAGTTATTCGGGAATAGTTCAAGGTGGCGGGACCAGTCCATGTAAAAGTGGCTGACAATTTCGTTACTATTGACTATATCCTGAATCCTAAAGGTATATGAGGATTGATCACCCCCTCTCATGAAAGGGTATTTTCATACTCTCTAAGGTTTAAAGGTTTTCACCTTTCTAAGTCTTGGAGTTTATACACTCCCGCCTGTAGCGCACGAAAATTTGGGATTTCCCCCAGGATACGAGGGAGTTATCTCCAGTACATTTTTGGGTTTTACCCCTGTAACACGAAAAATTGTCTATACAATTGGGACTGATGTCCAGAAAATTTCTAAGTATTCGAAGACATTATGCACAGGGGACATTCCTACTGAGGCAATTGTGTAAAGCTCAAAGGATAAAGCTCGGACCTAGTACACTAAGTGTCTCAGACAGGGGACATCTTTATTGGAAAAGCTACAAAAGGATTGAAGTTTGAGAATAGGGTTACACTCTATTCCTGGTATGATCTTTCCTTTGTAAACGTTATTTAAATTATTTGAGTTTTTGAAACTACGTTTGACAAAAGCTTAAGCATCCTGATTAGAATAAATTCTCGGGATATATTCTCAAAATGTATTTTCAAAATACTTTTCAGGATATTTGATTAAAATATTTGGAAGTGATACTAGTTTGAAATTAAAACCTTGATCAAACAAGTATTGTCAAAACAGGTTTTAGAAAGTGGACTTTCTTTTATTCTTTAAAAGTTTTTTTCTAAAAGTTGATTGAGTGTTTAGAAATTCTATTTAATGAAAGTTTTCATAATATATCACTGAGTATATTGATCAGGATATTTTCAAAAGGTAGTTGTACAAACTTTTGCAAAGCTAAATACAGAAAACAATAGCAGGTCGATTGAAAGATAAAGTTACTTGAAATAAGCGATACTAGTTGATACCCGAAGGTTTCATCCTAAAACCAAGGACCCATCCGCCTTCGGCTATCAAATTGTTTTGATGCAGAAATAAAAATTGTTCATAAGACATAAAATTGTTCAAATAATTTAAAGAGAATAAGTTCTAGGGGGCAGCGCCTTCTTCGTTCGTGATAATTTCAGCAGCATCCGTCTCAGGATCCGCCTCAGCATCTCTCTCAGCATCGGTTGGTTTTTCAACGGCTTTGGAAGATCCTTCAGCAGCTGGTTTGGCAGAAGTGCCGCCGAGGCTCTTTAGCTTCGTTTCCCAGGCACTGACGTCCCAAGAAGGGCATTCAAAGCCTAGTGTTTTGGCTTCATGGGCCATCTTTAGCCTGGCCTGGAGGAGAGAAGTGAGGACAGAACTCTTAAGGCTTTCCCGGTAGCTGACCATATCCCGTTCATGTTGAGCATGGGCAGCGTCAAGATCAGCTTGGGCCTGGAGAGTAGCTTTATTGAGAGCAGTCTGGTGTTCTTGAGTCATAGTCTTGAACTTCTCCTCATAATGCCGAGACTTAGCGGCTGCAATCATGCGTTGATCGGAGATCGTAACTTCGGCTTTCTTTAACTTGGATTCAAGCGTCTTGTTGAGCCCGCAGGATTCTTGATATAGATGAACCAGACGTTCAAGACCCTGCAAAAACAAGAGGACAAGTATTGATTTTGATAAATCCTTGTAAATGGTATAAGCTGCAGGATATGGTTTGAGAATACTGACCTGGTTGAGAAAGGAAGTCATAAACCTGCTTGCTTCGATGAATCCGTAATTCTCATAGGGAAATGTGTCAGAGATGACGGGGGAATCGGGCTCTTTCCTTTTGCGGGAGCTTGAACTCCGGAGCCTGGTAGCCGGCTAAGGTTTGGGAAGGACGATGGCTTTGGAACTGCTGGGTTTGGATGAGGCTGTGGCCTTGGGACTAGGTTCCTTCTTAATTTGAACCTGATCAGAATAACTGTCCAACTCGTTGAGGTCAAAGACTTCGGGGATCTTGGCTGGTGTTGCGTAAAGGGAAAAGTTTTACATCTTTATCACTCTTCATTCTATTATATTGTGTTAACTAATTATTTTAAAAAGTAATCCTTACCAGACATTTCAGATGACGAGTACTGACTGGAACTCAGGATATGTGTGATAAAACTCCTGTCACTCGCAGGTAATTGGTAAACGGTTTTGATTCTTTTCTATGATTCCGCAGTAGGGGGAGCTACTTCCTTGAAATTTACTGCAAAGGAATCAAAAAGAAGGATATTAGCAGAAAAAATAAAAATCTAAAGGTACATGGGAACATTCATAACCCTACCGGTGGTTAACCACTCCACCGGAAGGCTAGCACCCTCAGCAATGGAGTCTCGTTTGACGAAGAAGAACTTGCGTTGCCATCCGTCTTCGTTTTTGGTGGCTTTAAGAATAAGGGGTTTGTTGGAAGTCGAAAAAAGCAAAACCCGGCTAGAACCATGAGATCGAAGGCGGTAAGCGATTGGCAGATCTTCGATACAAAGGTCGGGATAGTGAAGGTTTTTAATTTGGTTGAGTACGATTAATACCCTCCAGACCATGGGCATGGTCTGAGCAAAGGAGATACCGGTGGTCCGGAAGAATTGCATCATAAATTCGGGGAAAGGGTATCGAAGACCTAGCGAGAAAGGGTATGCTGGGAAGCAGATCCAATCAGTAGAAGAAACTTCCGATCGAATTGATCGATCGAATGGTCTAAAGACCGTGTTATCGGGGAAAGCACCGAAAGCTCTCAAAGCCGCAATGTCTGCGTTATCAAAAGCACGGACTTCCTTCTCGGGATTTTTGAGAAGATTCTGCTGAATGAAGGTCTTGGATGATTCACCGGTCTGGGAATAAGTTTTGGCAGCCATTGCAGATAAAGAAGGAAAGATCGATAAAAGATGAATGAAAAGTAGGGAATTACCTGGAGACTCCGTTGGAGATATCTGCTTTTCAAACAAGAAGAGAGAAGATATAGGAGCATTGTAGAACTCCATCGAGTTAAAAGCGCGTTGGAAGTTATGATGTGATCTTGACCGTCGTCTCGATTTAATTGCCTTGATTTACGAGATAGAATTTTTAAAATATATCCGTTGGATTGGTACACCAACAGATATATTTGGGGACAATTGTTATGGGTCATTTTCTGAGCGTACATATCCTGACTAATATCCTGCTTTTGGTTGTTTGCTTGTGATCAGGATACTGGATTAGGATATTGCTAACATCCTGGGCGATATCCTGGGGTTAATTGAATTAACCACGTGCAGGTTAGGTGATGTGGGTTACTAACGGTCAGATGGACTTCTTCTCCTCCAGACTCGGGCGTATCTGTTATGTGAGAGACGTTGAACCCGAAAGACCAGGTCTACAACGTTCGAGTGGGGAATATTCACCGGATCCCAGTTATTTAGGATAGTTTGTTGCATTTCTTTTACTATAAATAGATGGGGACGGATCAAATTAAGGCATGCAACTTTCACACACACTTTCGAACACTTTCGCTCTATAGCTCACTGCAAACACTATACACAAACACTTGTATTCGAATTACATTGTAACACCTAGTCGATCCGCATCACATCCTGCACTGTATCCTGATATTTGAAGTAATAGAAGAACAAGGCAGCTGCGATTTTCAGCTCCTGAGGTTTTGTGCCGGCGATCTAGATTGATCAAGGGCTTTCCTCGTACATCACGTGTCAACCTTTACTTTTTTGCTCATTGTTTGATCATCGATACAACTTTATATCCTAAGCCGTATCCTGAAACTGTTTTTACAATTAACTTGGTTAACATATTTTTCACACATAATTCTAGCACACTACCTCACTTAACTAATTTGATCACTTAATTGCTTTGGTAATTTTTGACCAAAACAGTACTAAAAACAAGCTTTGTGATTTCTGGTATAAATATCGAATGAGTTCCTTTTTGGTTTAAAAATTGTTCTCATTAATATGTGGATATTATACACGTGCAATGTTTGATCCACTAGCGATTAATAATTGAATTATTTTTGGGATATCATCTTATGTTGAAATTATGTTGTAATAATAGAAACGACGAAATGTCGCCAAAAGCGAGACAGGGTTCTGGACTATCTACAACCCCGGAAGAGTTGGCACAACTCATAGCCCAACACATTAATATTGCCATGGAACAGCGTGATGCTAACCAAAATAATGGCCAGGAACATGGACGCAGTGCTCATGGGCATGGTCTTGGTGGGACATTGATTGGAAATCTTCCAGATAATATAAGGATCGAAAAGTTTAGTAGTTCATGTGTTATGATATAATTAGAGCGTTTTCCTGATTTTCATTAACCTTGTGAACAGTACATAGATGTACACGCAAAACAATCCAGGGTTGTAACCCAAGATCATTTACTGGTACCCTATGCAATGACGCGGCAACGGTATGCGTGATGTCTGGCCATCACAGCGGGTCGACCATTTAAATAATTCGGCATTTTGAGCCTATATCTGGGGATTCGCGAAAGCGAAAGTCTGAGAGTTCAAGGAAGGATACCGAGGAGAAGCGTGGTGAGAAACACAGTTTGAAGAAAACGTATGTGGCTAACTTTTGTGGATTGGGAAAGGATAATGCCAGGGATGGCAGGAGTAGTTTTGAGAAGAAGACCTATGAGTATGAGCGATGAAAGTGCGCCAGATGTGGTCGGACTAGACATATGACTCGCGAGTGCTATGCTAAGAGTACATTGGATGGAGTTACGCTCAAGGGATGCTACGTGTGTGGTGAGCAAGGACACTACAAAAGAGACTTCCCGAAACCGAAAGGACAGGATGCCAAGGGCAAAGCCATTGAGGCGAGTGCTGGGAAGGCACGAGAAGATCTTGCTATTGTTACCGGTATGTTTCGAATCAAAAACCAATCTATGTTCATACTTTTGATACCAAAGCTGACTTGAGTTTTGTTCAAAAAATTTTGAACCATTTTTGTGTTCACCAACAAGTAAGCTGAGTATAAAGTGCCCGATAGAACTAGCAATTGGTAAGTTGATGGAAACTAGTGTGGTCGTTTGCGGTTGTAGTATTTAGTTAGGTGATCGTAGTTCTAGTGTTGGTTTATTTCCAATGGAGCTGGGGAGCTTTGACGTAGATGTGAGGATGGATTGATTATCTAAGAACGAAGTGGGGACTATCGCTTGAAGAAGCTAGCTAGGGTATCTCGTCCTAATGACGGTAGAGAGGTGATAGTTGTTCTCGGAGACCGACCGAGTCGAGTGTCGAGTGTTAAGGGTTGAGAGTCGTCAGTGTAATGTGGATGCTCAAGCTGTTACGAACGGGGCTATCATGCGTTCTTAGTTAACATGGTGGATATGAAAGCCGAATGTAGGAATATCGGAGAGATTCCTATTGTTCGCAATTATCCAGAAGTTTTCCTAAAAAGACTTACTTGGATTTCCCCCTGCGAGACAGGTCGAATTTCGGATCGATCTAGCACCCGGTGCTGCACCCGTTTGCAAAATATCCTTATAGATTAAGCACCGTTAGAAATGAAGGAAATGTCAAATCAGCTTCTAGAGCTATTGGACAAGGGTTTTATTCGATCAAGCTTTTCGCATTGAGGCGCATCTGTTTTGTTGAGAAAAAGAAGGATGGATCCTTCAGGACATGTGATGATTCTAGAATGATGAACAAGATGATTTTCAAAATCGGTACCCTTTTTACCGACGATTGACGATTTTTTCAATCAAGCTACCGGGATCCAGCTGCTATGCGAAGATCGATTTACGATCAGGATATCACTTGTTGAAGGTGACTGACGATGATTTCCGAGGACTGCTTTTCAAACGTGATATGGCTATTACAAGATTATTAGTCATGTCTTTTTGACTAAATTAATGCGCCATTTATATTCATAAATCTCATGAACAGGGTATGGAAACCCTAATCGGATGAGTTCGTGATAATATTCATCGACGACATACTTGCCTATGTGCGAACCAAGGAGAATCATGAGTAACGTTTGAAGTTAAATATGGAGTTGGTGAATGATGAGGAGCGCCAAAGACCCCGTCGGGAGTATGATGATCTATATGACTAGCTAGGTGCTACCGGAGATTTAATAAGAATTTCTCTAAATTAGTGCAGCCTTCGACACTAATAACCCCAAAAGGAATAGGGAAATTGATTGGACAGCAAGATAGTAGGAAGCTTTTCGGACCCTTGAAAGAAAAGTTGGGAGTGTGTATGATGGACTCCGAAGGAAGTTAAGATACTCACATGCCCTTGGCAGAGTTATCTTACAATAATAGTTAACACGCTAGTATTCAAGTTGCTCTGTTTGAAGCCTTGCATGGATGGAAGTGTTGATCACCATTTTGTTGAGCTAACATGGCAAAGGACAATTAACCAGACCTTAGTTTTTTAGGAAACCAGCGACAGGATTTGCCTGGATCGAGGGAAGATTAAAATGTGACAACTGTGCTCTGTATTCGATGTAAAATATTAAAATAATGTTAATTATTAATAAAACAATGGGTTTTGGTGTTATTATGTGTGTATTTGTGTTTGATGATTTTACGATTTGATTCGATTTCGATTTCAAGCTTTAAATCGCTTTCTGGAAAGTTATACGCAAACTGATGTGCGAACGTAATCAGTTTAACACGACAAACACTCCGGAATAGTCACATAGGCTTAACATACCTTAAATAACCTTCACATAACTTAGAAATAAGTTCTGGATGGTTTGGTGTGTCAAAATCAAGTTTGTTCAATCGCAGGGACTATTTGTGTCAAACTGCGAAACTATACCGATTTGTATAATAATGAACATTCCGGAACTTGATCATAAGTTAAACATACCCTAATTATCCTTTACATAGCTTAGAAATAGGCTTTAAGGGGTTCGGTATGCTAAAATAAACTTATTTGATCAATAGGGACTAAAAACGTCAAAAAGTGCATAAGTTTGCATTTTCGCGCATATCTTACGTTCTGAATATATCCGGACACCCAAAAATTTATGTAATCATTAAAATACTTTATTTTAGTGATTGGCATGATAAAATTCCATTCGTCGCTTAATTTGGATCGTTTTTGCGTTCGTTACGAATTCCGTCGTAATTAACCGAATAACGCAACCATACGACCAAACGAACCGACATCCGAGATGTTTTTTTAGCATATTTTAAGTTCCCTATGCTTTAACATCAATTTAGAGCTTTTAAATGAGGTTAACGGGGATTAAACGTGTCAAATATGCATCAAAATGCAAGTTTCTCAAGTGCAGGGACCATTTCTGCAATTCTGTCTAACTAGCTCTGGCAGGCAACATAAGATAGGGTCTCATCTTACACGGGGAGCGACACACTACCATATAGAAACAATGAATCTGGCCCATTTTTGAGGTTTCGATGGTTTTCAACCCTTGTTTTGGCATACCATCTGCTGGGTTTTGATAGTTTTTCATGCTCCCATGGTTTCTAAAACCATTAGCCCACATGTATGGCCAAGATTGTTCCCTCTTTAGCAAGAAACAATCTTAACGGTTTACCAAAAACTATATATAGCCATGCCCTCATTCCATTTTCTGCACCCTTGATCATTTTAATGCTCTAAGTTGAAGCCTTTGCGTCATACCTGAGTGTTATAGATCAAGTTCTCCCTAGCTTGGACCCTTTGTAAGCTTCTTTCGTTCTTTTATTGCTTTTTGAGCATGAAAGTCAAACAGTGTTTGACTTTCTGCTTGGACCATGCAATGGTCAACACAAAGTTCTTTTGAACTTTGCAACGTGAGCGTAATCACGATGGTTATAGTCCCTTGTGACTATACCTACTGATTACCACGTTGACTAGGCGTAGTGACGAGTCGTAGTTTCGGTCAAAATGCGCATTTATGCGTATTTTGCAACCAAACTACTCTTGGGTATCAAAACACTTTGTTTTGATATCAAAACCTGTTTGCTAACTTAGTTAAACATGTTCCAACATGTTTAGCTCGTCACTTTTAGTTTAGTGCTTGTTTAGAGTCGTAAGTCAAGCGGTCTAAACCACCGCTTAGACTTTCGAACTCGACCCATTTGCTCGATCATTAGGATCTGACCAAGCATGATTAGTGACCATAGTTTCATAGGGAATAACCTTCCGAGGTTATACCTTATGGTCACCTAGTTTAAGTAGTTGTATGATAGGTAGTTTATATGCCTTAGGTAAATGACCAAAATGCCCTTTTCATGCATAATTGGTATTTAAGCATATGTAACTTAAACTATTTTCACCTAACTGATTATGCAACATATTTAAGCATGTTTAGGCATATAATACTTGTCATAGGACTAGTTAGACGTCTCGAACGCGCTTTGCGCGAACGACGCGTTAAAGTAGCGCAAGCTACCTTAATGGGTCGTAACGGGTCGAAAGCACTTAGGATAGGTTCCAATTTAGAATGTAGGCTTTGTTAAACCCTATCACATGAGTTCCAATACTCATTTGGTTTACGAAACCTCATTCTATCTGATCTTCTGATTTAGGTGTCGATTTATTTACTAGTGATTCGATTACTAGGTGTTGCTTGAGTTTCCTTGGTTTGCCTGAGCTTGCTGAGTTCTTTAGATCAAGGATATTTGCACTTCAATGTGAGTACATAGTTCCCCTATTTTACTGTTTTCAATTGTTTTGGGGTGATTCATATGTATTAAAAAGATTTCGATATTTAAACGATGGTTTCAAAAACGATTAAGATGGTTTATATTAAACAAATAACGATTTCGATAATGCGAACAAACTTGTTGGATGTAGTTACATAACGAATGACATTCATTAGCATTGATCAAGCCGAACAGTATTAGGTTATGGTACCATAGGATCTGACAAATCCCGTTATCAGACTACACCCATGGTTATGTGTGGGGGTTATGTAGGTAACGACCGAATCTGTGATTGTTAACTTACCCTTTGGTGGTTTGTTAATACGAGTTTCGAGATAGTCGAGTCACGAAGGTTTGAATGTTATTAGCGAGACGACCAAAAGTAGTTTCACAATTAAACCGAGAATGAATTTGGGACGAGTTAAACGATTTTGAAACAAGTTAAACGAGATAAATGATTTGAACAAACGATTGGTTTTGGGTTGTGATTAGGTAATGGGACGAGTGTAGCATGATAAAAGCATGGTAGATACGCCGCTGGTACATCTTATATATAAGTGCTTATATCATATTACATTCTGTGTCATTATTTAGTTCACTTGGGAAACGATTTTGAAACGATGTCACACAACGAGGTTTTCTAAATGATATAAACCATACGAGTTTTATAACGAGAACAATTTATGAATTGATGTACTTAAACAAATGTTTTTGGGTTAAGAATCATGGCTACGAGATTTTATAAACTATAACCAACTTGATTTGAGTTGGTTAATTATGTTGCAAAACTATTCACTTTTCAAAACAAGGTTTTCTAGGTATTGCAGTATATAAACGAGCCATGAATCCGATACTCTCATAAAACCTATGTGCTCGCCAGCATTTTTTTGCTGACTTTGTTTTTACATATGTTTCAGGTGGTGTTGCCTGATGTTGATTGCTAGGAATGCATGTTCATATAGGATCTGGACAAAGCCTTAGTGACTTAATAACGATGATAGACGATGTTTAACTTATTTTTTTTGTTTTAAGACAATGTAAATTATCTAATGAATCAATAAAACGAAACTTTTGTATCCATGGTTGTGAAACAATAATTCTGTTACAACACTCCCCGACGTTTCCACCGCGGTTTCGTTGTTTTGACGTGGTCAGGGTGTGACAGAAGAGTTGGTATCAGAGCCAATGGTTATAGGGAATTAGGTTATTAGTAATGCTTTGACCTAGACTATAACTTTCTAGGACCCTAACGCAAGAAGATTTGCGTTTAGATTTTAAAACAAAACCGTCACCTATCCTTAGGTGATAACCCCAATGAGAACACAAATTTCGAATCTGCTTTGAAAACTAATCATTTCTTCGTAAATGATTTGTTATAAGGTTTTAAACCCTCTAAGTTTTCAAAATCTCATCAAAGTTTGGGTCTAAATAATGTGAACACGTGCAAACTGGAAGGGTGAATGCCTGTACCCTGAGTTTTCTGTCTAAGGCTAGAGTGTTCGTACAAATCCACAGTATCGGACCAGTCACTCTTACCTGGGAACTCTTGGGGTGAGTGTTCACTTATAGGCGAGCATGTCTTCGGTGATACATTATTATGACCCATTTACTTTGTTTAGTCACTGCGTGTCATTTGTTTATTCGAGGTAACGAACGAATGATCGCATTCCTTGTGTTTTGTCGATGTTTTCAATACCTATTTTGTTTATTCCAATTGTTGACCTCACTCGTTCCTCATGTTTCACTGTTCTTTTAGACAATGCCTCCTCGACGTGATGCACAACCTTTAACCAACGAAGAAGTCGCAGCCTTTGTCGCTCAGCAAATGGTTGCGGTGCTTCCAAACATAGTAACACAGATCCATCAATTATACAACAACAATAATAACAATAATGCTCAGTGTAGTTTCAAGAATTTCAATTCGGCTAAACCGTTGAAGTTTTCTGGGTCGCAAGGAGCAACTACGCTCCTGTAATGGTTCAAAAGTTTGGAAAGCACATTCAGACATGTGCAATGTCCGAATGAGCGTAAGGTGTCACACCCCGAAATATCAGAGCATTGGCGTGACTGGAATGGTATCTTCATTGCACAGCGGAAGCAAAAAGCTAAGACTTCTAGAAATTGAACGCCCACTAAGTACTTGACTCTTCATGATTCTCCTATTCCAACCGTGCCTTAATTTTTGATATGCAACCTGACAAAGAAACATGCGAAAAATCAACATAAAGTTGAGCGAGTTCATAGTTTGTTTGTAAAAGATTTGAAATAAATCTTTTGAATAACTGGTTTGTGAAATATTATTGAGAAAACAAATTTAGAAATCATTTTCTTGCCAAGTTATATGGAAACTTTGTATTTGTAACACATTATGTTCATAAAACCATGTATTTGTAAACTCTCGTATTTGTAATGTTCGTATAACCGTCAATTCCCACCCTGACTTTGACTCCATGCCCGCATAATCCTATGCTTTGAATTTGTATAAAACATGGTACGTAATTTGTAAAACCCCGGTATGAAAGCAAACAAGGAAAAGATCACCAATAGTTTGCAAGGCCACTGATTTGTGTGACGGTGTAGGAAGACTCAAACCTAGCAAACCTTGTACCGGGCTTCCGGCTGTAAGACATAGTCACCTCATGGCCCATTCGACGGACTCATGGATGGGGCTCGCTACACCCAAATAGATCTATCACTCATGCCCCTCGATCCTACAAAAGGATTGATGGCCTCAAGTATACGCCTACCCATTCACATGATCTATGGTTCTTTCCTAGGCTAACCATACCAATTGTATTGTAAGTAATCCTTTGTAACATGTATTTCACCCCTGAAGTAAATAAACAAAACAGTTTAAAGAAAAGGGGGGCATGAACTCACTGGGTGTCCCATTTCTCAAACTGCCCCAACTAGTCTCTCAAACTTCCCAGTCTCTCAGACTGAACTACCCAGTTAGTCTCTCAGACCAACTCCCCAGTCTCTCAGACTGAATTACCCAGCTAGTCTCTCAGACTAACTCCCCAGTCTCTCAGACCAACCCACTCCCAATATTATCACCAGACGATCCCATCCCTAGTCATGAAAATCATTCACATTTCGATAATACACATTTGCTTTGAAAAAACCGGTATATTTAGTATGATCCATTCGTAAACCATTTGAGTTCCTCGAAATCCATTCGTAACATGATTTAGAAATATGAGTTTTCGTTCGTTCAAAAACTTTGTATGTTCTTGCAAAACATGCTTTGTCTAAAATATGCAGTCTTTGTTTATCGAGAACTTTGTGTGTTTTCTGCAAAACGTGCATGTCTTTCCACCCCGAAAACATTTCTAAAAATGTAAAACCGTAAAAAGGTGGAGTTATGAACTCACCTGAATTTCCATGTGCAAAGCTAGCTAATTACGACTTCGTGATGTCGTTTCCAAGATGAGACTCCCTAGCGTGCATTCTACAATATTCCTAACACGGAATATCTTATAAGTTTCTAATTTAAACGTAGCTAAACTACGTGTCCAAGCTCTACCGATTCGTAAATAAAACGACTCTACGAAGGTGTTAGTATTTTGATTTAGATTAATCAATCTATGGTTATTTGATCCCGTTTATAGTTGGGATAGAACTAAGTCTCGAGATCGAATTAATTTTCAAGTGATAAAGATATATATATATATATATACGAAGTCGTGTTAGTCATCGCGAATAGAAGGCGTAATGAAATAAATATACATATGTATATATGCGAAAGCTTGACGTTTGAAACAAATATAATCAACTACATTCATGTTCATATTTCAAACAAATATAAACGTTTGAAATATGAATTCCGAATTCCGACGTTCGAAATAAATATAATAATTATATTTAGTTCGTAAAAGAGTTTAAAGTCGAAGTTTGAAATAAAATATAGACGTTACATTTTTTACAACAGCGATGATTAGCATCTTTAATGTTTCATCATTTTTTGTGCTGAGGGCGGTGCTATATTTCAAGCAAGCGGTAAAGTATTATACGGGGACTAGGCCATTGCTTCCGCAAAATCAGAAGTCCCGAGATAATACCCCAGATATCACCGAGTATAAAGACCTAGTATCTCAGAAAGAGGGATTTTTCAAACGAGATTTCAGGGGTTACCTATATATCCAAGTAGTGTTCCCCACGAAATAAGCAAGTTTGAATTTAGGTTTATATCCCGAACAAACCTACTAAATGTGTAAAAACCTATCGGCACATCATCAGCGAGACTGTTTAAAACTTTTAAACTTTACATATCTTTAGCGTACCGTAACTGTCAAGCCGATGTACTATCATTTTCCCTTTTTACACAAGCTCTTTTCTGGTTTTCTATTGTTTTTGGATTTTGAAATATCTCATGTTTTTGGAATTTTGAAATTTTTTACTGTTTTTGTATTTTCTGAAAATATTACCCTATACTCCCCCTAAATACCAAAACAAGTAAAAAGTCGACAAACCATTGCAGATTGCTTCTCAACATCATCTACAATGTCTCCTTCATCAACGCCAAGAATCTCTTCCAACACCGATAAAAGCTTCATACCGTTCAGTTTTAGCAAATATTGAAAACGAGTTTTATCAAATGCTTTGGTATGTAAATCAGCTTTTTGCTCGTCAGTGTGGATTTTCTCAATTCGTATCAACTTCTTCTCGAAACAATCTCGGATGAAGTGATGACGAATTTCTATGTGTTTCATTTTAGCGTGATGAACAGGATTTTTAGTAATGTTTATCGCAGCCTCATTATCAACAAAGATAGGGGTGTTAAGAAATTGCAAACCGTAGTCGCGCATCTGTTGCTGGATCTACAAGATCTGAGAGCAGCAACTGCTAGCAGATACATACTCAGTTTCACATGTGGATAGAGCCACATAGGTCTGCTTCTTACACTTCCAGGTGACCAAACGTGGTCCAAAGAACTGACATCCCACAGTTGTTGATTTTGCATTAACTTTGCAGCTTCCGAAGTCGGAATCGGAATACCCTTCGAGCGTGAAATCACCTTCTCTTGGATTCCACAACCCTAATGATGGAGTTCCTTTAAGGTAGCGTAATATCCTTTTCACAATTACCATATGCGAAGCTCTCGGGTTAGATTGAAATCTTACTGCGAGGCAGGTTGGATACATAATATCGTGTCTAGAAGCTGTCAAATACATCAGCGATCCGATCATGGAACGATACAACGTTTCATCTACCTTCTCTCCGGTGAGATCAGGGTTTATCCCATGGTTCGTTGCTAACGGGGTAGAAGCTGGAGTAGATCCTGACATCCCAAATTTCTCTAAGATATCATGAACATACTTTTTTTGATGTATGAAAATTCCCTTAGGCAGTTGATCAACCTGAAGTCCCAAGAAGAATTTCATCTCACCCATCGATGACATTTCAAATTTTTTCTTCATAACTCTTTCAAAATCTTTGCACAGACTCTCATTTGTAGACCCAAATATGATGTCATCCACGTATATCTGAACTATCAGAAGATGTCCGTCGACCTCTTTGGTGAAGAGTGTTGCATCCACTTTTCCACGGATGAAGCTGTTGGCTAACAGGTGTTGAGATAATGTCTCGTACCAAGCACTCGGGGCCTGATGTAAACCATACAGCGCTTTATCCAGCAAATATACCTTGTCTTTGTGGATTGGATCGGTGAAGCCCGGTGGCTGTGCGACATATACCTCCTCTTTTACCTTCCCATAGAGAAACGCCGATTTAACATCTAACTGATAAACCTTAAAAAATTTCCAAGATGCAAATGCTAGGAAGATTCTGATCGCTTCAAGTCTCGCAAATGGAGCATACACTTCAGTGAAATCTATCCCCTCCTGCTGACTGAAACCCTGGACTACGAGTCGAGCTTTGTTACGAATAATAACCCCTCTATCGTCTCTCTTACACTTGAACACCCATTTGGTGTTGATCTTCTTGTGGCCGTCAGGAAAGTCTACCAATTTCCACACTCCTAACTTCTCAAACTGACTCAACTCCTCTTGCATCGCGTTGACCCAAGAATCTTCAGTTAGTGCTTCCTTGTATGTTCGCGGTTCGATCTGCGAAATAAAACAACTTAGTGAAAACTCAGTTTGTAAAGGAGCAACTGTAGAATAAAAACATGTAAGGCCTTGGTTAATTTGACGTCTAGTGTGAACGCCTGATTGTAATTCTCCAATAATCAACTCTTCTAGATGATACGAAAGAGTTCTCGGCATCACCTCGCCTGGAACATCTACATCGCCTTCCAAATTTGTGACATTCTGATTTGCACCTTGTTCACTGACTGGAATTGTTTTACTTGAACTCTAGATGTGCTCCCCCTCAAAATCTGAATCACCATGATCAAATACAGGCATATTATCAGATTCTTGATTATCATTGACTGCCGTCTGATTATCATGAGCAACTTCATCTTGTTGAATATCATCATGTTCTCCAGCATTTCTTGGACCAGCTTAATCGTCATTAGAAGCTCGATTTTGACGTCTAGAATACTCAGCTGGGAACCTTTCCTGCGATGACTCATACTCTCTCAGAATATCCAACTCATTAAAGAAATCTTCTTCTTCTTCTTCCTCTTCTATGTCAAACGAATTCCACAAAGTGTCATAGTGAAAACGCCATGAATCGCCGGGATTTTGCGGTGGCATTGTGTAGCCTTGACATTCAACATTATGTGCCTCAATAATCCGCTTTAAGCTCGGAACAAAGACTCGTTTCAAAGGACTTGAGTATCCCACAAATATTCCCTCGATGCTCTTTGGACCAAACTTTCTAAAAGGTTCTAGAACTGTACAGGGAGACCCAAACGGTTCTAAATACTTCAGGTTCGGTTTGAGGTTGTTGATTAGATCAAAACATGTCTTGTTGAATTTCTTCACTGTGAGAACCCGGTTTAGTGTATAGCATGCAGCTGATACTGCTTCTGCCCAAAAGTTAACAGGTAATTTAGAATCAGCAAGCATCGTCCTGGCCGTTTCAATTAGCGTCCTGTTCTTTCTTTCAGCTACTCCATTCTGCTGCGGAGTGTAAGGTGCGCTAAATTCATGCAATATACCTCTTTCATCACAATATTCTTCCATTTTGAAATTCTTGAACTCAGTACCATTGTCAGTACGTAATCTTCTGATGCGGGTTTGGTACAAGTTTTCTATCTTTTTGAAAAGCATCATCAAACGATCAAACATCTCATCTTTTGACTTCAAAAATAATACCCATGAAAATCTTGAGTAATCGTCTGTAACTACTAGACAATAGAGATCCCCAGTTATGTTTTGACGTTCACTGGACCAAACAGATCCATATGGAGTCTCTCTAAAGGTTTCAAAATTGAGTTTTCCTTCTTCTTAGGGTGAGATTTCTTCTTTTGCTTGCCTTTGACACAACTAATGCACTCCCCCTCAATATGAAACCCTTTCACATGAACATAAATTACTAAGTCGTTATGCACCAGGTGATTCATTTTTCTCAAGTGAATATGACCCATCTTTCGATGCCAAAACTGTGATTCTTTTTCCGTTGCTCTTGACATAAAACAATGAGCCTGACCCATGGTTGTAGTTGCTACGCTCATGTCCAACACGTACAGATCATTGATGTGACAACTCGTATTTCAGAACCTATCTTTGTACTTTGATGTAACATATTTGAACGTGATACGATTATATGAACTTTGTTAATTAATTGAATGTTATGATTATGTGTTTATGTGAATGTATGTATGATGTAATCACACAACACAACACAACACAACCCAACCGCACAAGCCATTCGGGCTACACAACTTGTACTCGAATCTATAGGGCAGCCCAAGTTTGGGTTCGGCCCATCCCCATTTGTTCGAGTAACACATAGGGTGTTGGTAACCATCTCACACTTTACCAAAACACACAAATTTACAAACCCTAGCTCTCTTCCTCTCTCTCTCAAACTCGACGGCAACACACCCTCCCCATCGAAGATCTTTCCTTGTTCGGATCAATCCTTGTTCCTTCTCTAACTGGTTAGTGTTCTATGATGTTGTTGTTAAATGATATTATGGATGCCATGATATAGTGTGTATAAATGATGATGTTCTTATGAATCGGATATGCATGATAATGTTAATCGGCTATCATGTCTTGTTTTCGGATTGATTGCATGATGAGTTAATGATATCTTGTGATTGAATGTGATTTAAATCATTAATAGTTGATGTGCATGAAATCGGCTTGCATATGTGTATTGGATAATGTTTATGCTAATCGGATTTCATATTATTGTTTTAAGAACCGAATATTTGTTAATCGGCTGCATGATTTCTGAAATCGGGTTAGTTGTAGGGTCGATCATGAGGTGTTATATGATGGTTTGAAACCCCTAGATGGATATGTTTAAGTGTCTTGATTATTGTTCATGATTATGATCATGTTAGGGTTCATGAGAATGGATGTTAAAAACCTTTGTTTGATCGATTAAGGGATTGGTTAGAATCTGTGATTGTGTTAATTGATAAATGACAAATTTGGAAACCACTAAATGTTGGTAACTGATATGCATGAAAAGAGGAAATTTAAAACCATTCGCACAAGACCTCTTGGTCGCACAAGAGGTCCATTCGCACAAGAAGTCCAGTCGCACAAGCTGATCTGGTCGCACAAGATGACCTGATCGCACAAGAGGTCCCCAGTCGCACAAGACTGTTGGATCGCACAAGTTGTAATGTTTGGGCCGGATATTCATGTTGGGCTGGGCTAGTTCTGATCGCACAACTCAAACGGATCGTACAAGCTATCCGGATCGCACAAGACATGTTATTTGGGCCGTGTTCATGTTTATAGTTTTGTTGGGTTTCTTGTTATTGGGCCGGGTAGTATTGGGCTCCAACGAATGACTCGCACAAGGCCATTAGACTTGTGCGAGCCCAATCTTTTAATTCTACAAGTGGAATACGTTATGACTGTTAAACGTGATGATGTGTGTTTGCCATGATCTGTGTGTGTTCCTTATCTGCTAGCTTATGTGATACTTATGTGCACTACTTGAAACCAAAACCTGAGTTGTATGGTAACCATGTTAGGACGTGGTTGACCACTAGCAGCTAGACTTGACCTTTTTGTGTATCTGCCGAGCAAACCAAGGTGAGTTCACACTAGCCAAGGCATGGGATTCCCGGTGGGTTGGGAATGGGATTGAATAACTACTCGTACAACCATTACTATTAAACTACTTATTACTGTCCTCGGATTGAAGGGCACGTACGTAAAACCTACGTACAGTTATACTTACTACTGTCCTCGGATTGAAGGGCACGTACGTAAAACCTACGTACAGTTATACTTATTACTGTCCTCGGATTGAAGGGCACGTACGTAAAACCTACGTACACGACTATAAGACCATCAACTCTATCAAATGATGTCCCCCATTTATCGACTTAATCGCCGAGGCCTATGGCGAGCGGGTCATTAGTTAATAGCGCTATTAGGTTTAACAAACCTCACACCGTGCCAGTCGGACTGGCGTGTACTAATGGACTATGGGCAAAGGGTCAATGCTGATAGACATTGACTTAGGGCACCTCTTACATTTTCGTAGCAGTCGATACGCGTGGTCTAGTTACACATGGGAAGCCCCCACTAATCATCGCAAACATGTCAGGATGACCGCGATACGAAATAATACGATACATGGTTTACAAAACGACATACGATTTACAAAACGAATACTATAACTAAACAACCAACTGTGAACTCGCTCAACTTTGTTGTTGACTCGTTGTTACATGCCTTGCAGGTCGTTAGGTACTTATGGAGCTTGCATTGGAGTGGGAAGAGTCGTTGTGGGACATGGACAGCTGTGTGCCATGCTAAACATTTGAAACGTTTAAACTTATAACTTGGTTTTAAACATTATGCTTCCGCTTGCAACTTAAACTATGTTTGTTTGGACACCAATTATATTGTGTTGGATTTTATGTTTACTTACATGCTTGTTTAATATGATTGGTGGCTTGATCCTGGTCAGTCACGCCTCTAAGCGGTGATACTCCGCAGGTGGATTTTGGGGGTGTGACAGATTGGTATCAGAGCCATTGGTTATAGAGAACTTGGTTTTAATAGGGGAAAACGTTTTTTGTTAAAACCAGACTATAACCTGTACAGTGCTCTACGATCCACAACGACGCTTCACTCCACGTGCAAGGCTCGACATTCTAGGTGATATAGTATATGTTTTATTGCCTACTTGCTAGACTACGTAGAACTTTGCTTTTAGTATGCTTAGATAAACATAGCAACTGTTAATTTAAAACACATGTGTGCTTACTCTCTTCTGTCATCGCACTTTCGTGAACCTTTCTCACTCATGTTTCCCTTGATATGAAGATCATGTCTGGACGCGTTAACATGACACAAGCCCAGTTGACGGCTCTGATTAACGAACAAGTTGCTGCGGCACTTGCAGCCGCACAAGCAGGAGGTATACCCTGTAGTTTAAACTCATTCTAGGATCTTTAGGTCCTACTCTCGTGAACCTACCTTTGTGTTAAACTTTGTCCTTTCTTACACCCACAACAGGTCAACATGCTCAGCCACCTGTGTGCACCTTCAAAACTTTTATGGACTGCCGACCCACTACTTTTAGCGGCACTGAAGTAGCTGTAGGTCTCCTCCACTGGCTTGAAAAGCTCGAATCTGTGTTCGAGATGTGTGAATGCCCTGAAGCTCGCAGGGTGAAGTATGCTACCGGTACTCTAGAGGGTTTAGCGCTCACGTGGTGGAACGCTCAGGTTCAAATGCTGGGGTTGGTTGCTGCTAACGCCACCCCATGGAACAACTTTAAGGAGATGATCAAGGAAGAATACTGCAATCGTGACGAAATTCACAAACTGGAAGTCGAGTTCTTCAACCTCAAGATGACGGGGTCATAGATTGAAGCTTATACAAAAAGATTAAATGAGCTTGCTATTCTGTGTCCTACCATGGTGGACCCTCCAATTAAGCGTATCGAACTTTATCTCAAGGGCTTAGTGCCAGAAATCCAAAGTCATGTGACTTCAGCAAACCTCGCCACCATCCAGCAGGTTGTTCAATTGGCTCACCGTCTCACTAATCAGGCGGTGGAGCAGAACAGGTTACCAAAGCGTATTAGTGCTACAGCTACTTCTGAAACTCCCAGTGACAACAAACGTAAGTGGGATGGAGCTTCGAGCAAAGGTTCAACTTCTGTTCAGTCTCAGTCTCAGCAGAGAAGAACTGATGACTACAAGAGCCCTGGACAGCAATCTTCTGGTAGCCAAGGGCAAGGTGGATATCGAGGAAACCTTCCAAAGTGCAACAGATGCAACAGACACCACAGTGGTCAGTGCAACATGGGTCATTGCCAGAGGTGTCTCAAGATGGGTCATGAAGCTAAGGATTGTAGGAGCTTACGACCTGCGAATCAGAACCAGCGACAACAACCACCAGCTCCACAAGACCAGCAGCAGCAACAACGAGACAACAAGGGATGCTATCAGTGTGGAGCTGAAGGCCACATCAAGAGAAATTGTCCCCAGCTGAATCAGAACCAGAACAACAACAGCAATAACAATCAGGGGAATGGAAACAACGGGGGTAACAACGGAAATGGTGCAAGGGGTCGTGTATTCGTTATTGGTCAAGGTGAAGCGATGAATGATCCCAACGTGGTGACGGGTAAGTTCCTACTCGACGACTTTTACGTTACTGTCTTATTTGATTCGGGTGCTGATACTAGCTACGTGTCCCTAAAAGTTAGTCAAATGCTTAAGCGTACCCCAACATTATTGAACACCAAGCACACCGTAGAGTTAGCTAATGGTAAAAATTTAGAGGTCACGCACGTAGTCAAGGGTTGTAACTTTGTTCTTGCTGGTCATACTTTCTCAATCGACCTTCTCCCTATCACTCTGGGTAGTTTCGACGTTGTCATAGGGATGGACTGGTTATCCCAACACCAAGTAGAGATTCTTTGCAACGAGAAGATTGTCCGTATTCCTCGCCCAGGTGATGAACCTTTATTGATTCGTGGTGACAAGAGTGGTGCTGTTGTGAGCATCATCTCTTTCCTTAAGGCCCAGAAATGTTTGCGTAAGGGCCACACTTCTATTTTGGCTCTCGTCACTGACACCTCGAAGAAAGAGAAGAAGATAGAAGATTTTCCGATTGTACGCGACTATCCTGAGGTATTCCCTGAGGAATTACCTGGTCTTCCGCCTCATCGCCAAGTCGAATTCCAAATCGAGCTAGCTCCTGGAGCAGTGCCCGTAGCTCGTGCACCGTATCGCCTAGCTCCATCAGAGTTGGAAGAACTTTCTACGCAACTCCAAGAACTCTTGGATAAGGGTTTTATTCGTCCTAGTTCTTCGCCCTGGGGAGCTCCAGTCTTGTTTGTGAAGAAGAAAGACGGTACTTTCAGAATGTGCATCGACTACCGTGAACTCAACAAGGTGACTGTGAAGAATCGCTATCCTCTTCCACGCATCGACGACCTATTCGACCAGCTGCAAGGGTCGAGTTAATATTCAAAGATTGATTTGAGATCAGGATATCATCAGCTGAGAGTCCGAGAGGAGGACGTCTCCAAAACAGCCTTTAGAACTCGATATGGCCACTATGAGTTTTTGGTCATGCCTTTTGGGCTGATAAACGCACCTGCGGTCTTCATGGATTTGATGAATAGAGTGTGCAAGCCTTACCTGGACAAGTTCGTAATAGTTTTCATCGACGACATCCTGATCTACTCTAAGAGTCAGGAAGAACACGAGCAGCATCTATGACTTATTTTGGAACTCCTTCGAACATAACAGTTGTATGCCAAGTTTTCAAAATGCGACTTCTGGCTTCGTGAAGTCCATTTCTTAAGCCATGTGGTGAACAAGGATGGGATTCACGTTGACCCATCTAAGGTAGACTCGATTAAGAATTGGCCTACGCCTCGTACACCAACAGAAATTCGCCAATTCTTGGGCTTGGCAGGTTACTACAGAAGGTTCATCAAGGACTTCTCCAAGATTGCACAACCTCTCACCTCACTAACGCAGAAAGGCGTTGTTTGTCGATGGGGAAATGCACATGAATTAGCGTTTCAATACTTAAAGGATAGACTCTACATCGCACCTATCCTTTCATTGCCAGAGGGCACAGACGACTTCGTGGTTTACTGCGACGCATCAATTCAGGGTCTTGGTTGTGTATTGATGCAGCGGGATAAAGTTATAGCCTACGCCTCATGCCAACTTAAAGTTCATGAAAGAAACTACACTACGCACGATTTAGAGCTGGGAGCTGTTGTTTTTGCACTAAAGATATGGAGACACTACCTGTACGGTACCAAATGCGCCATCTACACCGATCACAGGAGTCTCGAGCACATCTTCAAACAGAAGGAGTTGAATATGCGACAACGACGATGGGTTGAACTACTGAATGACTACGAATGCTCGATCAGGTTCCACCCAGGCAAAGCCAATGTTGTGGCTGATGCCCTCAGTCGAAAGGACACTGCGCCCTAGCGCGTACGAGCTTTACAACTCACTATACAGTCTAGTCTTCCTTCTCAGATACGAGATGCTCAGGTAGAAGCATTGAAACCAGAAAACATCAGGGCTGAAGCCCTACGCGGCTCAAGGCAATGCTTAGAACAGAAGGAAGACGGTGCTTACTACGTAACAGGACGCATTTGGGTCCCACTTTATGGCAACCTACGAGAGCTTGTGATGGATGAGGCACACAAGTCTCGCTACTCGGTACATCCTGGTTCGGATAAGATGTACCACGATATCAAAACTACGTATTGGTGGCCTAGCATGAAAGCTCACATAGCAACTTACGTTAGCAAGTGCTTGACTTGTGCGAGAGTCAAGACGGAATACCAGAAACCTTCAGGCCTACTCCAACAACCTAAGATACCACAATGGAAATGGGAGCAAATTTCCATGGATTTTGTTACTGGCCTGCCTAGATCCCAACGTGGTAACGATACTATTTGGGTGATCGTGGATCGACTCACAAAGTCTGCTCACTTTTTGGCCATCAAGGAAACGGATAAGTTCTCCACTCTAGCAGACGTATACCTTAAGGAAGTTGTCTCGAGGCACGGAGTGCCCACCTCTATTATCTCGGATCGAGATGCACGTTTTACTTCGGATCTATGGCAAGCGATGCACAAGTCCTTTGGCTCCCGTTTAGATATGAGCACAGCTTATCACCCGCAAACGGATGGGCAGTCTGAACACACCATCCAGACCCTCGAAGACATGCTTAGGGCATGTGTAATTGACTTTGGCAACGGTTGGGAAAAGCATCTGCCACTTGTGGAATTTTCGTACAATAACAGCTACCACACCAGCATTAAAGCCGCTCCGTTTGAGGCATTGTACGGGCGTAAATGCCGGTCACCTCTTTGTTGGGCAGAAGTGGGGGATAGTCAGATCACTGGCCCAGAACTTGTGGTAGACACAACAGAACGAATTGCTCAAATACGACAACGAATGGCGGCAGCTCGTGACCGTCTGAAAAGTTACGCCGATAAGGACAGGAAACCACTCGAGCTCCAGGTTGGGGAGCGAGTGCTACTCAAAGTTTCACCCTAGAAGGGTGTGGTTCGTTTTGGTAAATGAGGCAAACTTAACCCACGATACGTCGGACCCTTCGAAGTCATCGAGAAAATAGGCAAGGTAGCCTACAAACTAAACCTACCAGCAGTACTCAGTGCAGTTCACAACGTTTTCCACGTGTCGAATATGAAGAGGTGTCTGTCAGATGAGACTCTCGTAGTTCCTTTGAAGGAGCTCACTATCGACGAGCAGTTACGATTCGTCGAGGAACCAGTTGAAATCACGGACCGGGATGTTAAGGTCCTCAAGCGCACTAGAATACCTCTCGTTCGAGTTCGTTGGAACTCACGTCGTGGCCCAGAGTTCACCTGGGAACGCGAAGATCAAATGAAACAAAAGTATCCCCAACTATTCGCAAACAGTACAACCACTACTAAGGCTGAAGCTACGAAATTTCGGGACGAAATTCCAGATCAACGGGGGGAGGATGTGACACCCCAGGAAAACCATGCAACTTAACTAGCTTCCTCAGTGAGTACGTACCAAATTTTGGGACGAAATTTCTTTCAACTTGGGGATAATGTGACAACTCGTATTTCAGAACCTATCTTTGTACTTTGATGCAACATATGTGAACGTGATACGATTATATGAACTTGGTTAATTAATTGAATGTTATGATTATGTGTTTATGTGAATGTATGTATGATGCAATCGCACAACACAACACAACCCAACCCAGCCGCACAAGCCATTCGGGCTACACAACTTGTACTCGAATCTATAGGGCAGCCCAAGTTTGGGTTCGACCCATCCCCATTTGTTCGATTAACACATAGGGTGTTGGTACCCATCTCACACTTTACCAACACACACAAATTTACAAACCCTAGCTCTCTTCCTCTCTCTCTCAAACTCGACGGCAACACACCCTCCCCATCGAAGATCTTTCCTTGTTCGGATCAATCCTTGTTCCTTCTCTAACCGGTTAGTGTTCTATGATGTTGTTGTTAAATGATATTATGGATGCCATGATATAGTGTGTATGAATGATGATGTTCTTATGAATCAGATATGTATGATAATGTTAATCGGCTATCATGTCTTGTTTTCGGATTGATTGCATGATGAGTTAATGATATCTTGTGATTGAATGTGATTTAAATCATTAATAGTTGATGTGCATGAAATCGGCTTGCATATGTGTATTGGATAATGTTTATGCTAATCGGATTTCATATTATTGTTTTAAGAATCGAATGTTTGTTAATCGGCTGCATGATTTCTGAAATCGGGTTAGTTGTAGGGTCGATCATGAGGTGTTATATGATGGTTTGAAACCCCTAGATGGATATGTTTAAGTGTCTTGATTATTGTTCATGATTATGATCATGTTAGGGTTCATGAGAATGGATGTTAAAAACCTTTGTTTTGATCGATTAAGGGATTGGTTAGAATCTGTGATTGTGTTAATTGATAAATGACAAATTTGGAAAGCACTAAATGTTTGTAACTGATATGCATGAAAAACGGAAATTTAAAACCATTCGCACAAGACCTCTTGGTCGCACAAGAGGTCCATTCGCACAAGAAGTCCAGTCGCACAAGCTGATCTGGTCGCACAAGATGACCTGATCGCACAAGAGGTCCCCAGTCGCACAAGACTGTTGGATCGCACAAGTTGTAATGTTTGGGCCGGATATTCATGTTGGGCTGGGCTAGTTCTGATCGCATAACTCAAACGGATCGTACAAGCTATCCGGATCGCACAAGACATGTTATTTGGGCCGTGTTCATGTTTATAGTTTTGTTGGGTTTCTTGTTATTGGGCCGGGTAGTATTGGACTCCAACGAATGACTCGTACAAGGCCATTAGACTTGTGCGAGCCCAATCTTTTAATTGTACAAGTGGAATACGTTTTGACTGTTAAACGTGATGATGTGTGTTTGCCATGATCTGTGTGTGTTCCTTATCTGCTAGCTTATGTGATACTTATGTGCACTTCTTGAAACCAAAACCTAACTTGTATGGTAACCGTGTTAGGACGTGGTTGACCACTAGCAGCTAGACTTGACCTTTCTGTGTAACTGCCGAGCAAACCAAGGTGAGTTCACACTAGCCAAGGCATGGGATTCCTAGTGGGTTGGGAATGGGATTGAATAACTACTCGTAAAACCATTACTATTAAACTACTTATTACTGTCCTCGGATTGAAGGGCACGTACGTAAAACCTACGTACAGTTATACTTACTACTGTCCTCGGATTGAAGGGCACGTACGTAAAACCTACGTACAGTTATACTTATTACTATCCTCGGATTGAAGGGCACGTACGTAAAACCTACGTACACGACTATAAGACCATCAACTCTATCAAATGAAGTTCCTCATTTATCGACTTAATCGCCGAGGCCTATGGCGAGCGGGTCATTAGTTAATAGCGCTATTAGGTTTAACAAACCTCACACCGTGCCAGTCGGACGGGCGTGTACTAATGGACTATGGGCAAAGGGTCAATGCTGATAGACATTGACTTAGGGCACCTCTTACATTTTCATAGCAGTCGATACGCGTGGTCTAGTTACACATGGGAGGCCCCCACTGTTGGGATTGAACCCTACCAAAGGAACAGATAATGTAAAGCCAAAACCGGTTCAAACAATGGATTCACAATAAGCAGACGTTTACACTAAGCTCTCCCCTTGACAGTGGTTATCTATCTGCTGATACACTCTAAGTACTGCTCTGAAGAACAACTGATGAACCAAACACTGATGAAACAACTAAAGACTGCTATAGGCAAACACTGAGCTCTATCTACTGCTGTCTCTTAAGTACTGCTGAAGACCCAAGCACTGCTCATTCAAAGACTGGTCACCTTTCGAAGAAAGCACTGATGTTCAAGTAATCAGTGCTTAGGCTACAACAGTGGAACGTGAACAGTGTTAGACTTGTTTTATATTTTATTATCAATCAGTTGTTAGACATCAGTAGTTTGTATAGACCAGTGTTTATAGGTTGTTAGGCTGTTAGATGTCACTATCATGGTGACGTCAGCTGAGGTACATCAGTAGTTTGGTTTGCCTATAAATATGACAGTACTCTGTACTGTTACATTTGATTCGTTTTGAGAGAGTTCTTCTCCTCAATTCAATCCTTTCATCTTGTGCAACCAACTCTGAGGTATCAGGCTGAGGGGGAGTTTAGTCTGTAAGCTTGCATTGTAACCTTTTGCTTTTGATGTAATATTTCGACTCTATGAAAAGCAATTGTTTATTAAACTATATTCTCCTTTGATTGTGTTTACAAAGTTTGTTATTCATTTCCGCTGCTCTTAAAACTACTCATATCTATTTGATTTGTTCAAATCTCACAAACAAGCACAATCATGAGAGCCTCAGATCCTAACAATTGGTATCAGAGCCTGGACAGTCAAATTCGATCTAACAATCAATTTGACATAACAGTTTGGCTCAAAATTCATTGATACTAAGGTTGGTTGTATTTTGTTGAAAAAACAGAGTATCAAGTAAATCATGTTCAAAATGGTTATTCAAAAACTCTGTAAATCAACCAAGATGTCATATGACACACAAATTTCACACAACAAGTGAATTCATGCACAAGACACTCATGGTTTCTAGATCTGAAAAACTATATCTGTTAAACTATGAGACTAATTTTATTTTCTAAATTGACTTCAATTGTTGATGTGAAATCTGTGATGTTTTCAATTAAATACTAAAGTATGAACCTCAGATTAACAAAACCTATGTTCATAAAAACATTGTTGTTTTGCTAAAGCACAAGAGGGAAATTAAAACTTTAGTTATTCAGATCTTATGTGTTGAAAACAGGCTGAGTTCTTCAAAAGGACAAAATCAACTATGTTAAAATACATTAAGAAATTTCACAAAAACTCTGAAGTGTGTTTATCTCAAAACTTTTGAATTCAGAAGAAAAGAGTATAAACTTAAAACACTTAAGAGACAAAACTTGGGGTAATAATGGTCATTAAGCAACTGTTTGTGCTCATTGGTTCAAAAAGATTCAGGTGACATTAGTGTTTCCAGTGATTGAACTTCAAAAGGACTGGACAAATTTTCAAAATCATCACATAGTAACAAGATCTATAACAAAGATCTTCATAACTCATGTGTCCATGTGTCCTCATATTTACAATCAACTGACAATAAAATGGTTCCTAACAGTGGTCAAAGTGTATTCAAAATTTCCTACCACTGACCATTGTTTTATAACCTTGAGAATGATATGACTACGTTATCTTTTGGAAAATATACCAGATCCTTTTTGATACTGTTCTTAGAAAGTCCTTTAACTATTTTTTCTCAAAGGATTTTCTCGAATAACCAGGATATATTGTTCACATTTTTTTTGAATAATATATTTGGAACTTTTGCTTGTTTTTGTTGGCAATAGTTTCAGTTTCTGTCAGGATGTAATACCTTATTTTTGTTGGTATTATTGTCCTCATAAATGGGTCAAAAGGAAATGGTACATATGTCAAGATCATGTCATACTCAGGTTGCTCCTAAATTTTTATCAAAGATTGATTGCTAACTATGCTTGAATTACTAGGGTACTCATGTTTTAATTGAATATTAAACGAAAATGAGTTGCCTTAGCAAAAAGTTCTCATCATCTGGGGCACGAAACCACTGTCCTTAAAAATTGACATGTGGCAAAACCTTGAATGAAAATTCTCAAAACTGTTGCTGGAATACTTGTCCTCCAAATCTGTACCATTTACCCTAACCACTGCCTTGTTCAAAAATCTGTTTCCTAAATACTGTCCACTGCTGAAAGTCAACCACTGATCCTTCCATTCTCTTGACAAGCACTGATGCTCAAAATCAGTGACTTATCCACTGATAGTAAAAATCTTCCACTGTCCACATTATTACCGTTGTAACCTCTGATGCTTGATACGTCAGTGGCCCTTAAAACAACTGTTCTTCACCTTTCATCCATTTCATCAGTGTTTGACACGTGGTCAGTTTTTGGTCTTCAGATCATAATAACCGCTGCCACATCAGCGATCATTTTTTCCCTAAATAAAAACCCTGCCCTAAACCCCAAACAGGGTTTTACACTGTCGAATTGAATTCCAAAATTCTCTTCTCAAAGCAGTTTCTAACCTCACTTCCCAAATCACTCTCCGATCCTTCTTCATCAAAATGACGAAGCCAAAATCAAAATCAAAATCGAAATCAAAACCATCACCTTCTAAAGAGGTCACTCAAACGGCCGAAGAACCCATCGAAATACCATACAAACAATCTCACAACTATTTGGGTTTACTCACAAAACTCAAAGACAACCACACTTTCGACTCCATCATTGATACAATATCTGCATCAAAGTACAAAACTCTGTTGACAGTAAATGCTCCCATCTATCTGCAAACCCAGAGAGAGTTTTGGAAAAAGGCGACACTTGAAAAACAAGACGATAAAGTCTTAGCCATTAACTCCTCGATACGGGGTAAAGTGATTCAAATCACACCACAATCAATCTCCGAAGTCTTTAAACTCGACGATCAGGAAGGTAAAATCTCTTTTGATAAAGCCGAGATGAAAACTGATTTCGTAAAAAGGGGATATGCAGAACAATCAAAGGTAGATACCTTACAAAAAGGTTATTTCCCTTCTGCACCTAGGTTTTTATTTCACACACTTCTGATGTGTGTTTCAAATAAAACAACATCGTTCAACGAAATACCATTAAAGATTCAATTCCTGGGATATGCTATTCTAAACAACAAAAACTACAACTACTCCCAGGAGATCTTTAATGACTTGATAAAAACTGTTGATAGCAAAGCATTTTTACTTTTTCCAAGATTTTTGAGTTATTATTTTGAACAAAAATTTGAAAAGGAAAATAAAAATTTGCTCAAACAAGGTGTTTATTGTCAAATAAAAAGCTTAACAAATGAAACATTCTCAAGAATGATGGCACCTATAAAAACAAAGGCAGAGGTGTCTGAGCAGAATTTAGCAGTTACAACTGCTCCTCAGACATCTGCTGCTGAGCCCACTGCTCTAGGTGATCATAGCTGCACAACCACTGCTTTGAAACCCACACCTGACATTACCAAAAAGACCAAAAGAAAATCTTCCAAAAAGCCCACCAAACCCAAGAAAAAGGCAACTCTGGAAGATGAGATCCCAGAGCAACTGCCTGTGACAACACAAAAGTCACCACAAACCACTGCTGCTACTTCCTCACAGCAGTTGGAAGAAAGATCTCAGCCATTGCCTAAAACTCCTCCTGCATCTTCACAAAAGGATCAGGTTGTAAGCACAGGGACCCCACAATATGAAGCTCTGGATTCAATTGGATCCATCTTCCTCAGTCCTGATCCCAAGGACATGTCTCTTTCAACTCCCATCCCCTCACCAATAATAATGCCACAATCCATGCTACCTTTGTTGCATGCAGCTGCTATAGCTCAGACACAAACCAGTTCCTCTCTATCACCTATCACTGAGAGTATACCCCCACAAGTGACTGGGTCTGATGTTACTACTCCTGTTATCCCAGCAAC
>JARYGA010030459.1:0-45015 GCA_030545235.1 Helianthus tuberosus
ACACTTCTTATTTTTAGAAGCCTTTGCATTTGATCCTAATACAATAGACTATCTTTGGTATACAAGGGCGGACCTACCCACAATGATGGGTGGGCGGCCGCACCCCTTGATAAAAAAAGTTTTTAGTGCTAATTTTCGTCGAAAATTCCAACCACACCCTTGAAAATTTTCAACCGCCCCCCTTAGAAAAAATATTATAAATTTATATAAAAAATAAACACTGATTATTATGTATATATAAAGTATATAACACAATTTATATAACTATTCTTTAACCACTTATTTACTTTACTTAACCCAATTTACAATCTAATTTATTAACCCAACTACGCAAGCCCAAAAATTTTGAACTAAATAAAATAACCCAAACCGACCCACCAATGACCCATTCGAATTCCAAATCCCGCTCCAAAAAACACGCCCAACGACTACAGTCTACAACGACTCACGACCGGATGAGCTTTTTGGCCGGAAAATGATTACTAATCAACATTTAAAACTAGGGCTTAAATGTTTGAAAATTATGGAGTATGGTATTGGTTGAACACTAAATACCGTATTTAATCAAATAATAAGTGTAAAACTTTATTATATAAACGATCTTTCATGATTCATCAAATAAACTTAAAAAATGTCGATGGCCCGAGGTAGAGCACTCAATGGGCTAGGGTAGCCCCATTTCGCCTTACCAACCCGAAGGAAACTCTGAATACAGGCCTAGATCGTTTGTACAGACAGACTTTTTGGGTGCTAAGATCCAAAGTCGAGAGGGAAACAGCCCAGATCGTACGCTAAGGTCCCTAAGCAATCACTTAGTGGAAAAAGAAGTGATCGAGCAATGACAACCAGGAGGTGGGTTTGGAAGCAGCCATCCTTTGAAGAAAGCGTAATAGCTCAAATAAAATATAACTAGTCCAACATAATTGAAAAAAACACTAAGGTCGGGTGGTGTGGGCTAACACCCTAACCACCTCAGCTGAGTGACGCCCCCAACACCGTCCCACCTCAGCTAAATGGGACATCATAGATGGCCTCGGCCAAAGCCAAGACGAGCGTGAAAGTAAGGAGAGGAGGCGTCCCACATGCATTAGCCAATTAGAATTCTTTTTTATTTTAGTTTTTTTTTTTAAGTTAAAGAGGTTTTTTTTAATTATACTCACCACCACGGTCGCACACAAGCCATACCATCCCCGTACTACCACCAATATTATTCGATCGACGGGTCACAATAACATAACCATTCTCCTTTCCTGTTGCTTGTACTGTCGCAACCCCCGCCCCCTATCTGTCCCGGGAACGGGCGGCCGCGAGACCAGTTTTGGTGGTTTCATTTGTTTATCATTTTGGCAGCGGAAATTTCATCAGGACCGTAGTTAGGAAATGTTTATCAGAGTAAATACCACACTTTTATAATATTAAACATATTGGGATAAAACCCAAGTTTTCATTACAAACATTTTCATAGGGAAAATCCCTATTTTATTGAATAAAACATCTTCTTTTATTTAGGTAACTTTTATAGCCACTTTTCCAAGCCTTCAGTGCTGTCCAGCTGGCTTCTAGTTGGCTTTCATATTTTGTTACCTGAAACGCGTTTAAAAACATTTTGTCAGTGGGAAATACTGGTGAGTGAATCCCAGTTTAATCAAGAAGAGTTTTCTCCCACGGTTAGAATTTCCAGAACGGAATTGTTGGGAAAATTTCTGGGTTAGGTTCCTTCTTTGATCTTCTTCTCGTGTACGGATTAATTCATCTGTCAAGGTGTTGGCTACTTCTACAGCTTCTTCTATGGTTTGAGGTCTAGCTGCCTTGACTACATGTCTAATCTCTCCAATTAATCCCCAGATGTAACGGGAGATTAATACTGGTTCAGGTGAAGCAAGGGTTGGTACTATTCGGGCATATTCAAATAATAAGGTAGTATAACCCTTACTATCTATTCCAGTCATCCTAAGATTTAGGAATTTATTGGCTATCTGTTCCTTTTCATTAGGAGGACAGAATTTCCTTTCTACCATGTTTTTAAATTCTTCCCATTCCATATTGTAAGTTCTATCACTTCCCCTAGACTGGAGGATAGTGTTCCACCATTCTAGTGCTGAATTCTTAAACAAATTGGAAGCAAACATTATCTTATCCTCTTCAGCACATTTACTTATTCTTAAGACTGCCTCAGTCTTTTCTATCCAGCGTAGTGATGCAACGACCCCTTCATTGCCTGAGAATTCCATTGGTTTACAAGACCAGAATTCTTTATAAGAACAACCGTAAGACACGGTTCTTCTTCTTTTGGGAATGGGCACTTGAAGTACGGGTCCATTGTTCACGCTGTTTTCAGGTTCAGAGGGTCGTTTACTATCATGTTTACTCTTATTTTCTGCTTCCTTAACCGTTTTGATAATATATGGCATCGCATCTATTATTCCTTGTGCCACTATATGTTGCATGGCACTGTTATCCACTTGGTTTCCATTATTGTTGTTGTTCGGGTTTTAGTTATCCAGGTTAATGTTACTCTGGTTATCATTATTCTGGTTTTTCTGGTTTACTTCGTCGTCCATCTGAATTTTAAACATTTACCAATTATTAATATCATAAAATAATTAATAATTTAGGCAACAATCACACAACACACATATTAGTCAAAAGCGTTGAGCATTGCGACTTACTCTTTTCTATTATAGTATGCATCGAATACACACTAAGACTGGAATTAAAATTACAACACTACTATGCATCGCTAACCACGAAGTGGTCTATACTACAACATATATTATTATTATTACACACATAAATATATATTTTTCAAACATATTATATATTATTATATTATTATTATTATTATTACCAACTCCACCATCACTTTCACTGATCTGGATTCATCCCGTAATCCATATTGCGCTCGTCGTACTTCCAGACGAGTCGCTCTCCTACCTGCCTCATCCTCTCACTACTTTCTAAAATTTCTTCTCTGAAAATTCAGAGCTCTTGCACATTATCTGCACTCATTGGGGGTGCAGGTGCTGGTACTGGGTCTGGGTACTAGGGCATGGGCTCCTCCTGAGGGTACGGATTCTCTAAGATCTCCCTAATGTATTCATCGTTATCGTAGTAGTAGGGATCTAGAGGGTCCAGTCCTGGATAGGCTGCTAGGTTCGGCAGGGGTTCGTCGTTTAGGTGGTAGCGTGGCACATAATCCCTATGATCATCGAACCATGGATCATAATCTGGGTCTAAGGGATTAGGGGCTGGTATCCTAGGTATCTCCTCAGGGTTGAAATCATGCATTTGGACTTGGTTTTCGGGGTTGTTTTCTATATCCATCGGCTGAGTGGGAAACAAAGGTAAGGGTTGTGGGGCTACTAGTTGTTCCAGGTTTGGGTCAGCAAACTATTGTTGCTAGGATATGAAAATTGGCAAAGCTCCTATTAAGTATATCCTGTGTATGGGCATCCGACTCTCGCTTAGCGGCTGCTAGGACTCTCTGCTGTTGCAACTTTCGTATTCTTTTCCTACGCTCGAATGCTCCCTTACTAAACCATCCTCTCTTTTTCTGAGGGAATGGCTCTTCAGACTGAGCCTTAAAGACAAACATCCCTTCTTCCTGGTCAGCTGAATACCTAGAGAGGGCAGGCTGTGAAGAAGTACCTTCACTCCTAGGTGAATCGGACAACTGACGATAGGCGTCTGAGGGTCCTTAATCACTCATACTGTAAACTAACAAATAGTCAAATAAAACACAATAATAAAATACAGATATGCATGTATTTCCATAATTAATTTCCTAACAATTTGAATAATATTTCAGTGTCAGCAGAACACTTCTGTGGCTGAATCAGTGGCTTAGATCTGATACCACCTTCTGTCGCAACCCCCGCCCCCTATCTGTCCCGGGAACGGGCGGCCGCAAGACCAGTTTTGGTGGTATCATTTGTTTATCATTTTGGCAGCGGAAATTTCATCAGGACTGTAGTTAGGAAATGTTTATCAGAGTAAATACCACACTTTTATAATATTAAACATATTGGGATAAAACCCAAGTTTTCATTACAAACATTTTCAAAGGGAAAATCCCTATTTTATTGAATAAAACATCTTCTTTTATTTAGGTAACTTTTATATCCACTTTTCCAAGCCTTCAGTGCTGTCCAGCTGGCTTCTAGTTGGCTTTCACATTTTGTTACCTGAAACGCGTTTAAAAACATTTTGTCAGTGGGAAATACTGGTGAGTGAATCCCAGTTTAATCAAGAAGAGTTTAATCCTTTAACAGTATTGAGAGCTATCACATTGTTTATTTCTACACAATTACTCATTCAGTATTGTCAATCCTGACTGGTGGGTCATATTACACATTGGCTAACTCGTTGTCCAGTGGTAACGTGTTCCACATTTAGTATACAAAAGCCCAACATACTGGAAATAATTGAAGAACTACAAAGACTCAATCACTGCTTAATCACATTGTAAAACATTTAAGGTTTTGTAAAAACAATTTACAAAAAGGAAATTACTCACAAAAAGGTTTACAAAAAGAAGGATTACTCACATTGCTGTTTTAGATTTCTTCTAAGGTTTCCTTGTGATTATCTATAATTTACACGATGCACACGCGTTAGTATAATAACCCTTTATATTTACATTAGTTATACCCTCCCAGAGACGGTATTCCAACGACTACGTCGGGCAGAACCACGACAGCCGTTACGGAACCCTAGATCAATCGGGCAGCGTATCTAATACGTAACCGGGGTTATAATACTTACAACGGAGCAGAACTTCGTTAATTAGGGGGATATTATACCCGAGTATAGTGCCTACTATAAGAAATTCGAGAGAGAAAGTCGAGAAATGAACAAACTGACTGAAGGCCCGATGCCCTCCTTATATAGGGCATGATTTTGGTTTCCTCGTGGCCCGCGTAAGATGAGGCTAAGGCCTACGCGGCCCGCGTAGTAGGGGATCTACGGCATAGCTTTGACTGGTCAGCATCTTAGCCTCGACACGATGACGACACGTGGCAGCACCGGGTGTCGCCCCGTCTTGGAGCTGTCGCGCCCCGCGTAAGATCCTTAAAGGGTCTACGCGGCCCGCGAGCGACATAAAAATCTTGTTTTTATTTTATTTTTAATGTTATATCGTATTTTGGGCTCGATTTTTATATACGGGGTGTATTTTAAGACATATGAGAATATTTTAATATATATTAGGGTGTCAGAAAAATTCAGGAGGGTTGTTATATGTACCCAGTTCTTCAGATCAATTAGAGACATGAAACGCTAAAAAACAGTTACGTTATTTAACAGTAATAATAACAATAATAATAATAACAACAGTATTTTAACAATAATCATAACAATAACAATAATAATATTTTAACAATAATAATAATGATAGTATTTTAATAATAATAATTATATTTTTAACAAAAATAACAACAATAATAAATATAGTGATAATAATATTTTAACAATAATAACAACAATAATAATAGTGATAATAATAATAATATTTTAAAAATGACAATAATAATAATAATACTTATATTTTTAACAATAATAATAATGATGATAGTATTTTAATAATATTAATAATTATTATATTTTTAACAATAATAAGAACAATAATAATAATGATAATAATATTTTAACAATAATAATAACAATAATAATAATAATATTTTAACAATAATTTTAACAAAAATAATAATAATAATTTTAACAATAATAATAATAATAATAGTATTTTAGCAATAATAATAACAATAATAATAATACTTATATTTTTAACAATAATAATAATGATGATAGTATTTTAACAATAATAATAGCAATAATAATAATACTTATATTTTTAACAATAATAACAATAATGATAGTATTTTAATAATAATAATAATTCTATTTTTAACAATAATAACAACAATAATAATAATGATAATAATAATAATATTTTAACAATAAAAATAATAATAATTATAATTTTAACAACAATAATAATAATAATAATAATCGTATTTTAACAATCATAATAACAATAATCGTAATAATTTTATTTTTAAGAATAATAATAATAGTGATAGTATTTTAACAATAATAATATTAATAACAATAATAATAATACTTATATTTTTAACAATAATAATAATAATGATAGTATTTTAACAATAATAATTATAATTATATTTCTAACAATAATAATGATGATGATAGTATTTTAACAATAATTATATTTTTAACAATAATAACAATGATAATAATAATAATAATAACATTTTAACAATAACAATAATAATAATAAAATTCTAACAATAATAATAAAAATAATAATAATAATACTTATAATTTTAACAATAATAATAATAATAATAATAATAATAGTATTTTAACAATAACAATAATAATAATACTTATATTTCTAACAATAATAATAATAATGATGATATTTTAACAATAATAATAATAATAATAATATTTTAACAATAATAACACCAATAATAATAATGATAATAATATTTTAACAATAATAATAATAATTTTAACCTGATTTTGAAACGGATTTCCCGGGTTAGAGGGTTGATAATCATCATACAGTGGTGTGTTCGGAGGCTCATCACCGTATCCTCCGTATCCACCATAATCCGGACATCATTGTTGTGCTGGGTAATATGATTCATCAACAGGCTCATCTCCGTATCCACCGTATCCACTGTAATCCGTATACGATTGTTGTGCCGGGTAATATGGTTCATCAACAGGCTCATCTCCGTATCCACCGTATACGCTGTATCCATCCGGATTACCTTGTTTCACGTACGAAGATTCACACCCGTATCCGTAATCGGGATACACTTGATGTGCCGGGTAATATGGTTCATCAACAGGTGGAGTCGGAGGCTCGTTCAAGTCTGGCAACTGAGGCTCGTTCAAGTCTGGCAACTGTATCTTTTGATCAATAGGGACGCCAGACACAACCTCCTCCTCATTAGCATCATTCACTCCCCACGAGTCGTTAAAATACTGCTTACTGAAATAATTGTTGCGCCAAAATGACGACATTTTAGCTCCACAGTCGGCGAGGAAATTATAAACCGAAGAAATGAAGAAGAAGAATTGATTATGTTTTGAATTCGTAGGCAAGGCAGATGATGTCTAAATAGGAATTTGAACTCACATTTATCAGCCGCGTATAGCTCTATATGCGGCGTATACCTTTATTCACTTGCCTGGACAACATCGTATCATTGTCAAATCTGGCAGACATACGCTGCGTATAGCTCTATACGCAGCGTATAGATGCCTTATATACTTGTTGCGTATAGGTCTATACGCAGCGTATGTCAGACAAATTTGAGAATGTACTATGTTGTCATGTACCTGCCCACTACATACGCTGCGTATAGACCTATACGCAGCTATCGGGTTACTTCTATACGTTGCGTATGGCTCTATACGTAGTGTATGTATGCATGATTTGACAATGTACGAGGTTTGACTGAATGGTCGTCTACGGACCCTATACCTACGTTGCGTATAGACCTATACACAGTGTATAGGTGTAACTCTATACACATCGTAGGTAAAGGTAGGTTTAATGTGCAAATAGCCATATTAGTGTGCAAACATGTATTCCCTTTTCAAATTCAGTGGACTGTGGGTTCCATTTCCATATACGTGAACCTACATGACTTTGATTCATGACTTCTTTATATATAATGAACCTTTTTTTTAATTTTCTCCTTCTTCTTTTATACCCTTTTAACCTTTTTATAAACCAAAGTATGTCAAGTAAATTAACAATCATTTCACTTTCTTTTCCTTTGGACATATTTTTTTAACAAATGCGTCAATACTTACATAATGAATTTTTTGCTAACTTGCACTTATTTTGTTTCTTTTCTCCTATTAGTTTAGTGAGCCATGCTAACTTGCACCTATTTTTTAATATTTCTTTTCCTTTGGCCATATTTTTGCTAACCAAGTGACCCACCCTAAGTCTATTTTTGTCAAACATTTTAACCGGAATCAAATTTGTGTATATATCAAGTAAATCCATTTTTGAAATGGCTCGTTTTGGCTCGAACTTATTTTCTTTAGAATAGACAAAAAACTAAATAAAATGGTTGTTTCCGGTTGACATATTACTTACATTAAAGCTCGTACCAGGAATCCAGAATAACCTAGGTTTTCTTTTCTCCTTTCTGTTTAATGGAAAAACTAATTCCCTTATCATGAATGAACCAAACTTTTGATTTTTGTGTCTATGCGACCCATATTGAAAAAGCAAAGTGTACGGATAGATAGACATGAGTGTGCTAATAGATTCTCACAATTTTAAATACCCTTTAGTTTTTAGGTGTTGGGTATACATTTATTACTACCATCCATAATGTTGGACAAAGTTCAAAATCCAAACCCGCCACATCATTCTAAACCAACTTTTTCCTTCAACCCTAAATCATTTCAAACCTCCACATCACATCCCACTTTTACACTAAAAAAAGAAGAAAAAAAAAAAGAAATGCATGTGTATGTGGTCCCACTTAAACAAACGAGACTGACTTGATAGACCAAACCGGACCACCATAGTCAACCTCCTACAATGCGGGGTGGTCTGAAATTGGTTGGTTTGCTTTTGGACCCCACTTTGGACGGCTGCGTTGTTGTTGCTCTAAGATTTGGATCACAATCTTTTTACTTGAATTCGCATATATGGCATTGGAAGGAGAGGACTAATTTTCAAGTGCAAACTCTAAATCATTATCAGAAGAACATATTTGTCTTCTTATTTGATGTTATGTCCATTATGTAATAAAATATTTCTTTAGACTATGTGTTACCAAATGCAAAAGTAGGCATGATGCTGCGTGGAACACCGCCCTTGATCCTTGGAAAGCTATAGGGGCGTGAGAGGCAAAAGGACAGAGTGGTCGTTTGCATGAGGGGAAGAAGACGATGGTTGGGATAGAGTTGTTAGACTTAAAAATAAATAAAAAATAATAATTTTAAATGTAATTCACATTCTACTTTCTCTCAAATACACTTTAGTCACTCCCCAATTTAAAAAAAAACGGATTTACTATGATCGTCAGATGCATCTGAGGAAGACGAACTATCTCTCAAATACACTTTAGTCACTCACCAATTTAAAAAAAATGGATTTACTATCATCGTCGGATGCATCGGAGGAAGACGAACTATTCATAGAGGCGGTTCAAGCCAGGATTCGATTTATAACTCATCATGCTAAAAGTTTAAGTCAGTTTACAATACAAGCTACAATGATTTGGGATCGTGGGGCTGCTAATGACAATTTGCTACGTGACTTTTTATGACGATCTCATCTATGATGAAGCTATTTTTAGGTGTTGTTTTCATATGAGTCAACAACTATTACGAATAGTTGGTGATTTGGAGTGAGAGTATCATTTTTTCAACAAAGGTGCGACACCAGGTTTCACCAATTTACTTCAGTATACTTCCACAATTCATCAAATGGTTTGCGAAACTAGCACTAACTCACAGGATAAATATTTGAAGACATCAAAAAATTATCACGAGATAATCTTCACAATTTTTGCGAAGTTATGATTAATGAGTTGATGATACAGCCAATTGATATTATTTAATTGTTGTTACAATTACAACTATTATAATTATATATTAATATTATTATTATTATTATTATTATTATATAGGTGTATGATTGAACTGTATGGGAAAAGCTAATTGAGAAGATTGACGTGAAGTGTCATTCACCAACTATACCATGTGCATGAAGAAGTACATGACTTTCATTAGATGCTTGGTAGCATCGATTGCACACATTGTGAGTGGTCAAAAGTGTCACACCCCCAAAGTACCACATGCGGAAATCCGCGGGACGTGTGACGTACCAGGATCCAGCCATCAATCACATTGAACTATAATAAGATATTAAATCAAAATTTCCATTTATTACGATATTGAATCTCCAAAACATAACTGAAAACCAATACGTTCAGCGAAAGCATAAAGTAAATCATTATTCAAATGTTTCAAAACCAGTTATACGAAAACCAATAAGTTTGTCATGTATTCCCTAGATGCTCGACCCATGACCACTCCAGCAATCCCAGATAGCAAGTTTCATGTCCAAGAATCTAGCGACCTGTAAGCATGCATGTAGGTCCCTCGGAGGTTGAGGTTAAACCTTATCCTTGTTATGTTTAACACACTAGCAAGTGCGGAATCCAAGCTAGAATGCAAACCGGTAGTTTATATGAGAACACAAGCTACAAAGAGAAAGGTAGACACACGAGATATCAAAGTTTTCTCTTGTATTTCAGTGGACACGGTTACAGCCCTTGACCAAACTGAAAATACGCTCTCTACAAGACTAAGTTCACTCCCTTCTCACACACTTATGTTCTCTCTTGTCTGATGTCTAAAAATGAAGTGAACACATAACATGGGTATATATACCCAACACAGCATGTCTGGTCGAAGGATCAGATAGACTGATCGAAGGATCATCTATCGATCAGAAGCCTATCGAAGGATCCACATATACCTCGAAGGATGATATCCTTCGAGGTCCATCTATATCCTTCGAAGGTTTATCCTTCGAGCTCATCGAAGGATATAACCAATCCTTCGATTACTCAACCTTCGACACAAACACCTTACAACCAATGTGCTAACTGTTTGGCCAAGTCAAACCGGAGGATGGTTGACTTGGTCAAACTTACATCGAACACACATTGTAACAACCTAAGACGTAACCCAGACTAACGCAAGACATCGTTTTGTATCATGACAAAATACAGACAAAGTACAGACACAAGTGCACCAACAAACTCCCCCTTGGCTGTAGCTTTGTCTCGATCTTCGTGTCTTCAAGTCTTTGACGTCCTTTCAAGTCTTCAATGCCGAGTCGAACCGAGCCGAGTCGCGTCCACACAAAGTGTATCAACAAACTCCCCCTTGGACGCTACTCGAGATGGTTCGTCTTCTGTGTCTTTCATGTCGGAGGATCTTCAAAGTCTTCACGCGTCGTAAGCAGAAAGTGTATCAACAAACTCCCCATTTAATTTAGGAAGTGTGTTAACAAACTCCCCCTTAGAATGAACTCTCCATTGAGTCATGCTTGTGAATCTTTTGAACTTCAATTCTTTAGATCCTTGTGGTGTTGATGAGAGGTTAGCGGCAACTCGATCATTTTATCCTTTGAGTGCCTCCACTTCGTGTCTTCATTCCAAAGCTTGTCATCGAACATGTTCTCCTTGCCTTTAGCATCTGCACATGCAAGAACGCTAAACGCATAATGAGAACAACTGCTTGGAATATAGTTAACATTTATACAAATGACACATATGAGATCAAATCTCAATCGAACTCCAACCGACAACAGTTTGAAAGTTTAGAAAATGTACAATTTTAATCCTTTAACTTTCAAAATGTGTTAACTTCGACCATTTATGAAGGTGCAATTGTTTTCCGGCTTATAATCAGGATTTTGGGTAGGATAGACTCGAGTTCCAACATCAGTCAATCAAACATAAACTAGAAGCAAAATCTTTTTGGATTTTATAAAGTTTATATTAAAACACACCTAAAATCTTTTTGAAATTTTTCATTTTTCAAAAGTAAAGACGGAAAACAATAAATAAATATATACAAAGATGCAGAAACGAAAGCAGTAAACAAATATTTACAGACATTCTTTTTGCGAGTTTCGTGGGGTAAGAGAATCATATCAGTGTACGGTCATGTCCAGACGCTCTTGTTGTTCAATTAGTTAACATTTAGATAAGCATCCTATAACAATTATCGGTATTGTTGTCCACATAAGCTCAACTTATCAGATGTAATCATGGCGAGGGGATACGTTAAGGTATGATTTATACTTACAGACCGGTGTTCATCCACATCACGACACATTCCCGTATCAAGGTATGCACGAGGGTTCATCTTACCGGTGAGTATACCGATTATCATCTGTTTGACCGTATATGATGTGAGATTCTCACTTATTTTGAGTTTGAAAACCAAGCCCTATGTGATGAAATCACTTATTGATGAGGAACTTGATTTTCGATGCATGAGGGCACAGGAGCAAGTCCGTGAACAGGTCAGTACTTTCGTACAGCAGAGAGATGAACTTGACTCCCGGATAGATGTGATATATTATCACTTATTTGTATGGACATGTGATTGTTGATCACTTATTGAGGTCGTATGCAGTATGTACACGTATGTATGGTATCATGGAAGATCTAGACTTGCGTCCCCGTTATTTTTCGGTGAAAGATACAACCATGATACCCAGATGATAAGCAGCATAAAGACCGAATATCTCAGAACCTCGGCAATCTCTCAAACGAAATTTCGGTACTAAGACCATATGCCAATGAGTGGTTCCCACCTGATCTTCAGTCGATTTAAGTTTATATCACCCTGCACACTTTAAAATGATTGTGAGCCTACCGATACATCTTATATAGAGCTGCTTATCGTTTTTCATTTAAGGTTTAAGGAGGTTTAGACAGACCACTGATGTACTATCATTTTCTCTTTTGTTCGCCAGGAAACTCATTTTTGTTTTTCTATTGTTTTTGCGTTTTTGAATTTTTTCGATGTTTTTGGATTTTCAAATTTGGATTTACTCCCCCTAAAATGCAATAAACTATGATAAATTTTAAAAACACAAAAAATGATTTTCCGATGTTGGTTAACTCATGTTTTACCTCCATGCCGTTTACCAAAATTAATTTTGAATCAGAAATGATGTATCGAATTTTGGAAAAATCAGTTGGCATGTCGGTTTGCGGTGCGGACCATGACAGCATTGTCCGGCCAAAGAGTGCTGTACGAGATAATAATTCAAAAAGTAGCTTAAATATCGACAAGTATAGGAGAGATTAGAAATTTAAAACCGTATCCCGCAACTGCTTCGTGCATTACCAGGAATCTGAGCGCTCTCCCAAACTGGATATCCACCCGGTGTGGATTTCAAAGTCGATTTATGTAGCTACTTCACTTAATCCTAGATAGTTCCACACAGCAACAAGATCAGAAACCTTTGGGTCCGGCTGGTCTTCCACATTGCACCAGCAAAGGTCTTTGTCTTTCTCTTTCAGAAGTAGTGTGCGGTTGTTCAATCCATGCCAAGGCATCCGCACACCCGGTTGGTTTGTTCAACGAACACATTTTCATCAATCACACCGCAAAGAAATGTACACTGCACGTTCATTTTGTCGATTGTGAACTTCAGACGTGCTGCAAGTGCGTACATTTTACGTGAATCTATCCCGGGGACCCGATTAAAGCCTTTAACAATCACACTTTTGGAATGATTTTCATTTTGTCGAAGTTATCAATTTCTTTCGACAGACAACTCTGTTTCCCCTTTCTTTTTCTCTCCATCAAAGGCAACAATTTCTTCTGACGCCTATCTTGTGCAAGAACGCTCCACTATCAACAATCTTACGACTATCGAAAGTTCCTCCTGGAATATCCTACACACTCACTCAGAAATTAGTTGGAGAGGGGGACCCAAGCCTTCACAGACTTGGGTCGTCCGAGATCATCAATGAAAGTGATTTCAATCACTTGATGATTAGGAAAAAGAACCTGTGGTGCTCCCCCTGATTGAATTACCTGCTTTTGCTTCCAAGCTGTTTGTCCTTTACCAGTATTTGAATTTATTGTTTTAGCATTTACTGGTTTTACAGTTTCAGATTTTGCTTGTACAAGTTTTTCTTCTTTGACCTCTGATTTTAAGGCCTTTTCAATTACCTTTTGATTCTTTTGCTTTAACTTCTTTTCCCTTTCTTTCAAGACACGTGGGTCTTGTTTCGGGGAAACTGATCGTTTTCGGTAATCGATTTCTTGGGGAGCACTCGTTTTTGACTTCAGCTTTTGCACGTGTGGGCAATATCTTACAATATGCCCAACTGTCCCACATTCAAAACATGTTCTCCGCTCTACAAACTTCGGAGAAACATGTTGATGACCAGACGGAGAACCAGACAATGAACTCTGTGATCTAGACGTGCTTGGACCTAAATCACATCCGTTGGTGTGTTGGGTGTAATTATTCTGATCATTTCGTTTTAAAATTCTAACTTGTTTTATAAAATCAACGTTAGATTTATCCTGAAATGTTTCAAGTTTGTCTGAACCCGTGGATCCAACAAAGTTCATTTTCGGTTCTCGTTTCTTAACAGGAGCTCTTTTGTTTTGCACCTTTTGTTGTTGAACCTTTGGTTGTTCAGTCTTAGGCTGCTGAACTTTAGGTGCTTGAACATTCTTGTTCTGAGCCTTCTTTCCCTGTACCTTACCCTTTCCGGAGTTGACTTGTTGTTTTCGCTCAATTGGTAGTTTTTGGTTTCCGTATTGTTTTCTAATTTGTTCACACCGAATTGGATCACATTGAGTGACGGTAACTTTGCCACTTTTGTTCCCCAAAAACTTATCAGTACATCCTTCAAAAATTTGCTCAATTAAATCTTGATTTACATTTTTAATTGGAAAATCTTTGTTAGAGTAGATTTTGCTATCTCCTTTGAGCGTGTACAACAAGTTATTCTCTTCACTGCTAGATACAAGGGACTCCATTGCTTTTGACATTTCAGTCTTACTCGGTTTCACTGGTGGATCACACAGGATGTGATTCTCGATTGGAATATCTGTTGTAACCGAGTTAGACTGTTGTTTCACAATTTCTTCAGATTCATCATCCGAAGAATCAGCATCCTCAACAATGGGAGGACTCTATTCCTCAACACACGATGAATCTGTCACATTCTCAGTTTTTGTTCGACCCGAGGATGATGTACCAGTTGTGAACCCGAGGCCTGCTGCAAAGTCATCTAGACCAAGTGGCACAGTAGGTTCAAAACAGGGCATATCCTCGTCATCAGGCAATTTGGAGTAATTGTGATTCATTGGGGGAGGACATGATTTGAATCCAATACATTTTGTATCCCCCTTTTTCTTTTTCTTTTGAACGTCAATGATGTGATCCAATACATAGCGGGAATTGGAATAGCTTTCCAGTTTCTGCTTAATTGTCTCACATTCACATCGAGTTGTTGCCAACTCTACCATTTGCTTTTCAATTGTGTCAATAAGATTATTGTTAGCATGTTGTTTTCGCAAAACAGCCTTTTGTAATTCTGAAACATCATGTCTTAATGACGCAATTGTTGCTTTAAATTCCTTTTCATTTCTGGTTAAAAACAAGTTAGCTTCAGTTGCTTTAGAAAGATCTACAATCAATTCTTGATTGTGTTTGTTTGTGATTTCAAACTGACTTTCCTTTTCAGCATATTTTAAACACTTTGCACATTCAATAGGAACAGAAGCAGAGTCAGAATTAGTATCACATACCTGAGAAGTTTGACCTTCTACGTGAGCCATAAAGGCTGTATGAAAAGAAAAGGATCCATCTTCAGAGAAGAACTGAGCAAGCTTCTCGGAAGTTCCAGCAGATTTCTGGCAAAGAATAGATCTCCTCTTGCATAATGCTTCAGCTTCAGCCAAAAGCTCATCAACTTCCAAATCTAAAGCATCACTTGATAAATCACCAGCATCAAGTGATTCCCCATCCATGCTCCCACTATAACCCGAACTATCTTCATCTTCTGAAGATTCACCAGCAGACACGGGTTCTACTACCTTCTCAATCACTTTAGCATAACATGCTGTTCCACCATTTCCTCCTTCTCCAAGCTGAAGGTTCCAATTGCAGATTTCATCAGCTTGAACAACCAATCCTCTGTGGGGATTAGTGTTTGTGGATCCAGATGCATTTCCTCCAACGGGAACTATTGATCTGTCGGAATTGTTTCTGAAGGGATCCTGATTTCCTTGCTTAGGTGGCTTCTGACACTCCCGCTTGAAGTGACCCTTTTCACCACAATTGAAGCAAGTGACAGCATTCTTATCAAAACCATACTTGGTGTTGTTGTTGCTATTCAAGTTGGTTCTCCCCGTTCTTTCCATAAACTCCTTTGCTCTTCGAATTGCACTAGCAAGAGCCCATTTGATATCCATCATTTCAAACTCTTCTCTATCCACTTGCTGATAATCTTCATTGGTTAGATTGATATTCCCAATCTGACCTGCGACCAATCCACAATAAGCACTAACCAAGGTGTTCAACATCTCCATATGCTCCTTGGCTATTTCGACACTGACTTTGGAAAAGTTGGAAGTGTCTAATCTGACTGTGTTCGGATTGGAAGTGGCTTGAAAGTTTGAAGAGCTTCCATAAAACCCTTGCTGTTGCGGTTGTTGCTGCTGAGCTGTCGGTTGCACATCCTGTTGTAGAGAAGAAGAAACTGGTCTTGAATACATCGTGTATGCTGAAGGATCAAACTGATCTGTTGTGGAAGGTCCGGTGTTTGAGATGAAGGCTGTTTGAAGCTTCGCATGTTGAGAGGCTGGTTTTTCTCCACTGATACCTCCTGCAATCCCATAGTACATCTCTGGATTTTGAGGAGTTAGTGTTCTTTTTGCCTTAAGCTTTTCTTCTACATCCTTGTTCTCCAATTTTTGAATTAACTCATAAACGGTGATTGTGTCTAGAACACCATTTTCTTTGAGAATTTCAAGATAACCGCTCCACTTTGCTGGTAAGCTATCAGCGAATCTCTTCACCATTTCTTGTGGAGTGGCAGTGACTCTAAAACCAAACATCTCGCTCAACAAGTGATGGAACCTTGTAGATAACTCTGCCAAAGTCTCATTCTCCATACACGTGAATCCTTCAAACTCTTTCTTCAGTAATTCTTGCTTGATCTTTCTAGATTGAGCATTTCCTTCACATCGTAACGTGAGCATATCCCACAAGCTTTTAGTAGTCGTGCAGTAAACAAACTGGTGGTAAATGTCTCTGTGAAGAGCTTGTGTGAGAATCATGAATGCTTTCTTTTCTAACTCAAATTTCTTCTTATCATCATCAGACATAGTGCTGTAAGTTTCTGGATTAGATCCTGCAACTTCCAAATCATTGTCAAATGCGGTGAAGAAGAACATCCATAGATCTTGACCTTGCCCCTGAACATAAGTTCTCAGCCTTTCTTTCCACCATCCCCAATCATTGATGTGATTTAGCTTTGGCGGTTTTGTGCTTGTACCAGTTTCACTGTCGTTCTGCATCATAGTTTGAATGCTGCTGCTTTGATTTGTGACTAATGCCCATTGATTTGCAGTTATCATTGCAGCTTGAGGTGGGGCAATAGCCTGCATCCATGCAGTTTTGTTGAAATCTGACGCAGATTCCGTAGCTGATGATTTTGGAGTCAAAGTTGTTTGAGTCCACGCGGTTGGATCCCACTGACCGTTTGTTCCCATTTTATAAAAATTAATATATTAAGTGAAAATTGATTTAAAATTTGAAAGCAAGTTTTCCCCTTTTTTTAAAAAAAAAAAAATTAATTTTCACAAACTATGTTAATATCTCGAATGATAACAACCAGCCGAAGGATCCTTGATCGAAAGACCTGAAAAACACAGACTTGTTAAACTTAAACATACAAGAATCGAAGGAACAGAACTTGTTCGAAGGATCAACAGTGTTCGAAAGATCACTGTTGAGTGTCGAACAATGATTTCGAAAGACTCTCCAATCGTAGGATCCTTATCTTTCGAATAAGAGCTGTAGATCGAAAGATATATCCTTCGAAAAGATTCCTTGGATCGAAGGATAAGTCACAGACTTCGAAGGATGTTCGAAGGATGATTATCTATCGAACCTCCTTTGATCGAAAGATGATCTTTCGACTTCGAAGGATATCCTTCGATCGGCACTGACACAGTTGACAAAAGTGACAGGTTGGTGAAAAGGTGATGGGTTGGTGAAATCTTTCGGCAGAAAGGTATGGTCAGACCATACTTTTACCAAAAACAAGATTTGAACAAATAAAATATTACTTCTTATCCAGAAAACCGGTCACCGGAGTAAGCCGGAATTTGGCCGGAAATTACCAACCTTCTCAAAAACAAGTTTTTAAGTTACCCAACCCGTCTTTTAACACACCCGGTTAGTTTAGAAAACGTTTTAACGTCAAGAAAAACGAGAAAAACACAGAAAACGGGTGCTAAACCATGTGAGTTTTGTCCAAAAACACTCCAAAGTCTTGTATAAACTCGGTTTTTAACAAGGAAAAGAGCCACGACTCTGATACCACTTGTAGGTCCCTCGGAGGTTGAGGTTAAACCTTATCCTTGTTATGTTTAACACACTAGCAAGTGCGGAATCCAAGCTAGAATGCAAACCGGTAGTTTATATGAGAACACAAGCTACAAAGAGAAAGGTAGACACACGAGATATCAAAGTTTTCTCTTGTATTTCAGTGGACACGGTTACAGCCCTTGACCAAACTGAAAATACGCTCTCTACAAGACTAAGTTCACTCCCTTCTCACACACTTATGTTCTCTCTTGTCTGATGTCTAAAAATGAAGTGAACACATAACATGGGTATATATACCCAACACAGCATGTCTGGTCGAAGGATCAGATAGACTGATCGAAGGATCATCTATCGATCAGAAGCCTATCGAAGGATCCACATATACCTCGAAGGATGATATCCTTCGAGGTCCATCTATATCCTTCGAAGGTTTATCCTTCGAGCTCATCGAAGGATATAACCAATCCTTCGATTACTCAACCTTCGACACAAACACCTTACAACCAATGTGCTAACTGTTTGGCCAAGTCAAACCGGAGGATGGTTAACTTGGTCAAACTTACATCGAACACACATTGTAACAACCTAAGACGTAACCCAGACTAACGCAAGACATCGTTTTGTATCATGACAAAATACAGACAAAGTACAGACACAAGTGCACCAACAAACTCCCCCTTGGCTGTAGCTTTGACTCGATCTTCGTGTCTTCAAGTCTTTGACGTCCTTTCAAGTCTTCAATGCCGAGTCGAACCGAGCCGAGTCGCGTCCACACAAAGTGTATCAACAATGCAGACAAGTGTATCAGCATAACGCTGGCGAGCTCAAAGTTTGTCAAAAACGTTTGGTTACTAAATATAAGTTTAAAACATGCTGATAATAACTAGATACCGCAAGATGGCTCCAGATTGTTTGCCCTTCCCCAATGCTCTATCAGACATTGGTCGAGGGGTTAAGGTAATTAGTTCACACCCGTCCTCCCTGGTACGGTGTGAGGGTGCCAAACCTAATAGCGTTATCAACTAAATACCCCGTTGCCTCCCCGGCAACTATTTCGGTAGTAGATGGGACTTAAGTGATAGAAAATGAGTGTATTATCCAACATTCCAGTTAAACCTATTTATCCAATATTCCTCCCCGGAATATTTACCAGATGTCCCTCCCCGGGACGTATGCTTGAAAAAGAGCAATGAACTCACCTTAGATTTGCTCGGCAAGACTAGTTATTTGTTTAACAGTTGATCAACACGTCCTAACATAGTTACCGATAATAATTAGTTTCATGTGCACATAAACCACATATTTCACGTACAATTATCTCACGTGTTCCTTCAGATTGCATGTTATAAACATCATCACACATCACATAGCAACATCTAGATTGCGTGCAAGTTCTCATCACAAGTTCCCGTTTCACATTCACCTAATGATTAATTCATCATTCTCTAAAGTGTGCGACTCCAGCAAGTTAATGTGCGATCCAAAGAAAGTGTACAACCTTATCTCATTGTGTGGTTCCTATATTACCTAGCCCATTACTGTATAAGACCCGTGTGAGGTGTGCGACTTGCTTCGAATGTGAGACTATGGGTTTTTGCGGCCAAAACGCACCCGGCCAATGAAGGTGTTAATTTAAGGGATTGTGCGGTCCGGGCAGTGGCGGACCCAGGATATAATCATCAAAAACATGTCAAACCTTGTTACAAACATAATTAAAACGTCGACGCCCTACGGGTTTTCATTTTTTGAAATATATCCAAAACATCATCTAAAGCTAATTTCTTAAGCAATTCTTTCTCTATATAACATAAGTTCATCGCTCCATAACATAATGTTTCAATTTTAATTTTCAACTATTCAAGCCCTAGAAATCATAACGTAAGTTGTAATCACCCTAAAAATATATAAACAACATAATCACCATAAAAATCATCTAAACAACCATAAACAACGTCAAAACACACAAAATTTCAAACCTATTTAACAACTTTATTACCCTTTTTTCTCCTATAATATCAACCAAAATCATCAAAATAACAAATAAACTTACCCGTATTCGGATTCCGGTTAGATTTGGTGTCGAACGACGGTGGTATGGTGGCTGATTACGGTGGTCGCTGGCTACTGGACTGTTGTCGCTGGGTGATGTTGTTCGTTGGCAGTGCAGGGACGCAAGAGAGAGAGAGAGAGAGCGTGATAGAATTTTCTTAAGGTTTTGGGCTTTAATTATTTTATTATAGTTTGAAATATTGTTGGGTTTGGTTAATGGGCTAAGACTTAGTGGGCTAGCTAATTAGGAATTATAAGTGGGTAAAGGTATGGGTATTTGGGTTTAGTTGGTTAGGTATTAAAAGTTATATAATTTAGGTAGTATATTTTTTAAAAAAATAAGAGTTTACTAAAAAAAATTTTAAATATAAATTGATAACACTTTTTACCTAAGGGGTGCGGACAAAAAATTTCAAAGAGTGCGGTCGAAAATTCCAAGGGGTGCGGATGAAAAATTCCAAGGGGTGCGGACGGGATTTTCGACGAAATTTAGCCCTAATTTTTTCCCCCCGGGGGTGCGCCCGCCCACCTTGGGGTGGGCTTGGGTCCGCCCCTGGGTCCGGGCCCCAACCTGGTTGGTGCAATTGAGAGATGTGCATGGCCCTTTATTCATTAGTCCAAATGTGCGACTAACATCCTATGTGTGCGACATGAAGTGTGCGATCGGTATCACAAGCCAAAATTATGGAATCAGTTACATTGATTAAGCAATTTAATTTGGAAACCAATTCCCTTGTTTCACGTAAACAGAATCATGGACGGTCTCGTTTTCGGTTCGCATCAAACAGTGTAGTTATCATCATGTTCACATTAAATCAAATATCATAGTTCTTCTTTAACAGTTTCATTACTCCGAATTCGTGTACCCGTACCCTTTTAATCGTCATCGCACACCCACATGCACAACCCCATATAAACAGTCTATATCTAATAGTGTAGAAACATAAGTAGATCGTTCCTAATCAGTTTATGTTACCAATTCATCAATTATTATCATCAACATCAAGCGAGTCACAGTTCTACTATGTGGTTAACAAATATCGCTACACCATATCGAACCCGTGTTTAAATGCTACATCCAGTGGCGAAGCTTGACCATGAAAACGGGGGGTCGAAAACGTATATACCCAAAAATTTCTATAGAACCGGGGGGTCGAAAACGTATATACCAAAAAATTTCTATACGAAAACTACATATATAACACTACTGAGCGAAAAATTTGGGGGGTCGGGCGCCCCTCCCGGCCCCTCTTAAGCTACGCCCTTGGCTACATCATAATCCCACAGTTTATTAATCACATGAAAACTTCCCATCCTAACTCATGTAAGCACGGAACCATTATTCTAATTATCCTACAAGACCTAGGCTTCTCATATCATAACAGATTCATAATTTTATTTTCATGTACAAGTTGTCATAACCTAGCATGCATGCAAGTCAAAATTATCACATAAATCAGTTTAATATTCACACAATTCCTCGAGCCACTAGTTATTACACACCGTATACCACCTCAGATCATTAGGAGTCCCATGATCATTGGTCCAACACAACACATACTGCAAGCATATAATTTAATTAGGGGTGTCACACTAACCACAAGATACAAGGTGTTGAAGAGGCTATGATCGATGGAAGAGGAGAGCTTCTCAGGAGAGGAGGTTGCCGTCTAAGTAGGGAGGATTAGGGTTTATGCAATTTTTTTTTTTTTTTTTTTTTTTTTTTTTTTTTGTAATTCAAAACTAATGCTAACAAACCATGCGATCTCAAGTAGGGAGAATTAGGATTAGTGTGGGCCGCCAATGAGGGGACCTGGGCTCGAGTTGGGCTTAGGAATTTTGGGCTTGTGAAAGCCCATGCAATTCAATAAGTGTGCGGCCGGAGGGAGGGTGTGCAACTAGATTTTTGCGGATCATCGAATAACAACTTACAAAATACAAATAATTATGACCTCAAAGAGCCATCAGATGTTTAACGTATCCTACGCTCGGTTAATATGCAATAAGACATAAAACGTAGCCACACAAGCTAAGAGTCAAGGAATCAAGAAATACTAACCTTGAAAGTTCGGTTTGTCACAAAAAGGCCCCATTGCTTGGCGATGTCAACATCAACGAGATGACCATCGACACCCAACAACAATGCTTGAAGTCGTAGCATCATATTAGATATGCATTCTTCGGTGTTGTTGGGTCCAACAATGATATCAATGCTTTAGACCAATCACCTATCATTGACGACTTTATAGACAGAGTTGCACATGAGTGTTCATTTTTTTATCAATGACATAGTACTAGTATGAGTATTTATCTTTCCGATGCTATTTATCGCAAGTACGCTACATTCCTCAAAACGTTTACATGCCCACACGAGGACAAAATAAAAGCATTCAAAAAAGAGCAAGAACCGACAAGAAATGATATTGAACGGGTATTCGGAGTTCTGAAGAAGCATAAGGCCATCGTGGGTAATTCAACACAAATTTAGGAGAAAGAAAAAAAATGAATGTAATATACGTGAAGAAACACTAACTAAATGGTCGGAACCGAGATAGTTAGGGGGTTTGAATCCGCATAAAAGGGTTAGCTCTCTCTCGGTTGATCCAGTTGCAATGGAATTTCTTCTCCGGTAGTTCTGCAAAAAAGAACACCGTTAGCCTCGTCAAGGGGAGAAGAGGGTTCTCTCCTTGACCCGACTCTGGCGTGAGAATAAGTACTGGTATTGGAGAAGAGAAAGTATTTGATAAGTGAATGTGATCTGAGTTTTTACCTGAACAGTTCTCTTATTTATAACCGGGAGTTTGGGAGGGAAAACCTGTTATTGAAAAGATGACGGAAGATGCTAACGCCGTAGCGGTTATATTTTCTTCCGTTAAGTTCTTTGATCCTTTGTTAAGTTGTCTCGATCCGATGTGAATGCACACGGATCGTGGTTTGATCTATGGCTGGGGGGCTGCCACGTGGAAAGTGATTAAGTGGAGATTACTCTCCAATTGCATGCCTTCGTTGTGATTCCGGGGTTGCTTGTGGTGATGACACGTGTCCAGACGGTTATAACCGTCTGGGTGGTGCACGACTGTATTTCTTTCTAGAAGATTACTGCTGTAATCTGGTGTGACACCTTGTTGTGTGGACACAGACAAATAAATCCCAAGTCTGGGTAAAATAATATCCAAGTCTGGATATTTAGGCGGAGATATTGAACAAAGGATTTAAATCCTTTGTTAAATGGGAGAAGGCGCAAGGATTTATGTTCTCCTTTGGGCGCGCAATCGATGAATCGCTGACTTCTTCTTCTTTGCAAGACCAATGCGCGGCCGCGCAAGGTCGAAAGGCTAAAAAGGTTGATTTGTGGTATGATCTCAAATCCCTTTTATGAGGTTTTTGGGACCTTACCCCTTCAAGTCCCCCCAGTCTAGTGTTGTACTTATGCAAATAAGTGGAGCACTGGACTTATGAGAGGGAAATGGTTTTTGGGCGCGAAAAGGTAAGAAAGCTTCTATGAGAAGATTTGAATTTGTAAAGATTTTTATGGAAAATCTTTAACTTGAAGTTAGCACAGTAAATTGATTTTGACAACCTGTCTTTGTCAATTGTTTTTTACTGCCCGTGTCTTACACGCGCGCGTGTAAACGCGTGTATGTTCTGACATCTGCTTTTTCTGTTGCTTGGGGAACCATGATACTCGGAACAGTGCTGTGATGGTTACCGATGCTATTTATTGCGATGGGTATATAATCGTTTGGGTAACCTCCTCTGTGTAATCATTGTTTTGAAATTTTTTCCCAATTCCTTGTTCTTAAGAAAATTTTCCATCCTTTTTTCGCTTATGTCAACCGGAGAACGTCAAGAGGATCTTGTTGAAGATATGTCGACTGTACTTCCACCACTGAAGTGGCCTAGGGCGTCTTTTGAAGGTTTGATTCAGAATCTTAAGTTTCCGGAGAACTGTGGTGCTTTGTATCCTGAATAGGGGCAAACAACAGCAGATGCTCCGGCCGGGTATATTACCCTTTTTTGGGATTTCTTCTGTGATGGTAACTTTCGCTTGCCTGTCACTAGATTTTTCCTTGAAATTCTTGGATTCTATAATCTGCACATCTCCCAACTTCACCCTATTGGTATGGTTAGGGTTCGACATTTCGAATTCGTATGTCGGAAGATGCATGTGGAGCCGACCATTCCCCGATTTAGGGTTTTTTATCAGATGCATTGTATCCAAGGATTTTATTCATTTGTTCAGAGGGCTTCTGCAAAGAAGATTTTACATCAACCCCCAAAATCGTTTCATGATTGGAAACAGAAATTCTTCTTTATCAAGGCTGGAGTGATTCCGGTGAAGATGATTTTAAGAAGGAAGGACGACATTCCGATTGAAACGCTTCAGACTCCTGTTGATGAGAACTGGTACCAAGATCTGAAGGATGTGCCCAATATTGCTTTGCCGGAGAAAGCCCTAGTCGGAGCCGGCATGAGTTTGAACTGGATGATGGAACGTGATGATAAACCCGTATACACCGAGGATGGTCATAGTAAGTTTGGGGCTTTTTCACTGTTCCTCTTTTTTTTTTCTTTTTTTTTTTTTGACCTGCTCTCTTTTCAAAATGTAGTTGTTTCTCTATATGTTGTTGCCTTCAAGAGGGAAGGCGGAAGAATGGGAACTATCAAGAAGAAACCTGAAGAGGAGCTCTGGTATCATCGTATCGTGAGAAATTTTGTTCTTCAGCGGGATGCGGACCTATCTGTTCAACCGGCAGCTGGTGCTGGTGAGTTTACATCTGTTTTCCCTTTCTGTTTTTGCTTTGAGTAATTTTTTGTCTTGCGCTTTTGTAGGTGAATTGTTAAATTTGGGCGTGGGCCCTGAGAAGAAAAAACGCGCAACTACGACTACTTCCGTGCCGAAGAGAAGTGAAACTGTTAAGACTCAATCTTTGAAAGCGAAAAATGTTGGAGAGAAGAAAGGTACGCACCGTACTTCTGACTCCAGGTGTGATTATGTGGTGGTTTCTGACTCTTTGGAGGGTCTTATTCCTGTAGTGACTATGCGGGAACCAAAGCCTGAACCAAAGGATTCTGCTGATATTCCTCCTTCTAACCCGAATGAGCCTATCGATCTGGATTCCAGTCCCGAACATTTGGTTCATAGGAAGGCTGGTAAGAGAAAGCAAGCTGATGCTGATGCGGAGGGTCAACCTCCCAAGAAAGTGCAGAGGAAGAAAATTACCAGAAAAGGAAACCTAGATGCTTTTGTTTCAGAATCCATTCCTGGTAAGTATTGCTTTTCTTTGTTTTCTTTGAGCGGATAGGATTTTTACAGACTTTTGTTTGTCCAGAAATTCCTGTTTCTTCTGTTCCTGTAGACGTACCAACTGAGGTTGATAAAGAACTTCCCTCTTCCCCGCCGCGCGCTGCCGTTACAGACCCGTTAGAGTCTTCAGAGATAGCTGAGGAAGGTGTTGAGAAAACTATTGAGGCTGAGGAGCCTGTTGGTGCTAATATAGAGACTGAACAGATTGTTGAGCCGGGTGTGGTAAATGATGCTGATAATCCACCAACACCGGAAAAGGAAACTGCTGAAAAAATTCAATCTTCTCCCCCTAGACCTTCTGAAACTATACCTGAGCATACTGAGGAGGCCGCCACTGAGGAGGCAGGTTCATCTGCTGGTGTTGAGAAGCAATCTCCAATTCGTCCGGAAGAAACCCTGGGAGAGTATTATTACCGGACGTATGCGGAGAAAGATGCTGCTGATCTTCATGTTCCTGTTTGGAATGTGAAGAAAGGAGATACCTTCTCGGATTGGCGTGTATGCCAAGATTGGTTGCAGGGGATACTTCCGCCTGGCGAGATTAAATTTCAGAAAAATCAGCCTTATGAACAGACCTATCAGTCTTATCTTGCAGAAACTGCTTCTCATGTTTCTACTACTCACCGTATAGTGCGTGAGTGGTATAGCATGCATAAAGAGCGAGTATCTTTTGTAGCATCACAAAGGAAGTTTGCTAAAGATGAAAAACTTGTGGCTCAGTTGAAGGCTAAATTAGAGGCTGAGCAAGCTAAGTTTGAAGCTGAGCGCAAGACTGAGGAATGGTCGGTTTCTGGTTGGAAAAGAAAAGCTGAAGCTGAAGCTGCGCTTCTGTCTGAAGAACGCAAAAATTGGAGGAGAATTTGTGAAAAGGATAATGCTGAGAAAGCAAACCTTCGCAATATTATAAATAACCTCAAGGCTGAAGTTGAAAATCTGAAGAACCAAGATGCGGAGGTAGAAAGATTGAAGAAAGAAAAAGCTGATATGGAAGCTATGTTGGTGGAAGCGCGTTCTCATTGCCGTTAGAGATAAAGAATTAGAGGAACTTACCGCTTTGGTTTCTGACCAGGAACAATTGAAGAAGGATCTGGAGCTTGCGCGTTCTGAGAATACTGAAACCTCCCGCCGTTTGACTGAGGTTGAAGAGAAACTGGAGAATTCAGAAATGGCGCGGGTCTCAGCGGAAAGCGAGCTCGAACCTTTGAAGAATGATATGGCCTGGTTGAAAGATCGCGGGATTGCTTGTGTAAGTTCCTTTCTTCTTTTTTGTCCATGTATGCGCTTTTCTTGTTTTGATGCTTATTTTTACTTGATTTCATAGGTTGCTGAATCTGTATTAAACTCTGAAGAACTGGATAAAACTGTTGCTAATTTGATGGTTGCTGCGCGACGAGATGGTTATGCGCAAGGTTATGCGGAATGTTCCCAACACGTGAATAGCGCTTTAAATGTTAACTGGGATGATAGCAAGTTTGCTACCTTTGGCGTTAATACTGCCAGCGCGCTTGCTTCTATGAAGACAGAGTTTAATAACTTGCAACTTCCAGTGATGGAGTTGATAAATGTGGCGCTGCAATCGGACGATCACGTTGCGCAGCTTAAAGAAATCTTTCCGGATGGGGGTGAAGATTTAGAGTAGGATGAAATTGTATTGAACAATTTTTTTTTATGTAGGATGTTGATCCTTGTTTTGATGGTGCGCTGTTGCGCAAGGGTTTTAAACACTGCTGTGTCTAAACTTTTTAGGGCGTATTTGTACGCCAAAAATAGTATGTTTCTATTTGTTTTGTTAATATGTCTTTACAATATTTTGCATGAGTACAATTACTTTTGCTTTGAGTAAGGCGAATAAAGTTGGTATGAAGCTCATGTATGAGTTTATGGTCGTTTGTGACGTGATCACTGACCGCGCATGGAGCTTTGTGTTATACTACCATAATGTTTTTGCACTTACTAAAAAGAAATTGCATGCATTTTGTAAACACAAAAATAATAGAAACTTTGTAATTTTATTCATGGATAATGCTCAGAGGCGTTACAAAGTTTTTCGGATAATTAAATGGAACTTAACTTACTCCCTGATAATTCCGCCGCTTTTGATAAGTCATGTCGTTTCTGCGGAAAATTTACAGAGTCCTTTTAAGTTTTAGCCCGTTTGCTTGAGCTTTCTTCTCCCCGGGTAATCTGCTTAATCTCCTTGCGCATGTTCTGGAGTAAATGCGTAAGTTCTCCATTTTTGAGGGCCTTTTCTATTTCCGTGCGCAGAGATATGCAATTATTCGTGGTATGCCCGTTATCCTTATGATATTCGCAGTACTGCGTCGGGTCTTGACCACGTTTACTCTTCATCGGAATCGGAGGTTTGAATTGGTGATCCTCAGTACTTAGCACCTCCGCCGGAGTTTTTGTTAGGGGAGTCCACTGCCTCTCCCTATTTTCGTGCTTGTTCTCTCTTTGTGCAGAGAACTTGTTGGTTGTTGTGCGGGCATCTTCCGAGGATCGACTTCCTGATGCCTCGCGCCATGACTTTTTGTACCTTCTTTCACCAGTTGCGCTTAAGTCTGCGGGCCTGTTGTGTGGTGGTGGCGGCCTGTTTGTAGTAAGGTTTTTCTCGGTCTGCGCATAAACCTTGGCCGCCGCCATTATCTTTTCCCAACTCGTGGGGAGGCCCTCTGTTCCCGATAACACCTTGACCATGTTGTCACACCTAACCGCGTACTTAAACTGAGCACGGATTAGTTGTTCGTTAACACCTCCAATCTCTAACACTTCTTTATTGTACCTGGTGATAAAATCCTCCAGATTCTCATCATCGCGACGCCAGATGTTCATGACGTCGGATGTATCGCGCATTGATCGCCTTTGTTGGCTGAAGTGTGTTAAGAAATTCCTACGCAGATCTTTCCACGACTCGATCTGTCCCGTTGGTAGGATATCAAACCAGATTCGCGCTGGGCCGGTTAGTGTTTGCACAAACAAGTGACACCATAGCGGAAGAGTCCAACCGCCAACCAACCCTGCGCTGGTGAATACCCTTAGATGATCATCAGGGTCAGTTAACCCATTGAATTTCCCAACGTTAGATGGTAATTTGGCCCTTTCCAACGGAGCCAGAGCTATCTCCAATATGAACTTCGAGTTTTCCGCCGCTTCAGCCGGGCGATAAACTAAGTCATAGTTATGCTCGGCCTCAGGGTTATAAACCGCTCGAGGCCTGCATTTGTTATAGTTTGGCTGTAGTCTGTTGAATACGCTGGTGTTTGCACTCATACGATATGTTTGATCGGATTCATCAGTATGAGGGTCCCGTTGGGAACCCAACCTGTCATGAACCGATTGTCTTCGACAAGGATGTGGTTCACCATGGTGTTGTCTCTAGTAACTGCTTGTATCATCATAAGTTGATTCTTCTCGCTGAGAGGCATGAGCTCTAGATCCCAGTCTTCGGGATTGGGTTACAGGAGCAGTTTGAGCACACAATTGTGTGTACACTGCGTTTAATGCCCCCTGGGACCGGACATACCATGATATCGGAGTTTCTCCTGGTGGTAAAATTGATTGTGTAGGATTTGCTGGTAACATTCCTGGAGTGACAGGATCATTTGCTCGATTAGATTGAACCTCGTTATCGTCCGAGGCCTCTTCTACGATCCCTTCTATTGGTAAATTGTTTTCGACGTTTGGTCGAGGACCAGGTTGCCGGTGAGATGACGAATTTTCTGACATATGCAAAAACATAAAACGGAATGAACTGAATCGAAACGAGGTAGAAACTAGAAAAACTGAGAAAACGGTGGGCGCCAATGAAGAAACACTAACTAAATGGTCGGAACCGAGATAGTTAGGGGGTTTGAATCCGCATAAAAGGGTTAGCTCTCTCTCGGTTGATCCAGTTGCAATGGAATTTCTTCTCCGGTAGTTCTGCAAAAAAGAACACCGTTAGCCTCGTCAAGGGGAGAAGAGGGTTCTCTCCTTGACCCGACTCCAGCGTGAGAATAAGTACTGGTATTGGAGAAGAGAAAGTATTTGATAAGTGAATGTGATCTGAGTTTTTACCTGAACAGTTCTCTTATTTATAACCGGGAGTTTGGGAGGGAAAACCTGTTATTGAAAAGATGACGGAAGATGCTAACGCCGTAGCGGTTATATTTTCTTCCGTTAAGTTCTTTGATCCTTTGTTAAGTTGTCTCGATCCGATGTGAATGCACACGGATCGTGGTTTGATCTATGGCTGGGGGGCTGCCACGTGGAAAGTGATTACGTGGAGATTACTCTCCAATTGCATGCCTTCGTTGTGATTCCGGGGTTGCTTGTGGTGATGACACGTGTCCAGACGGTTATAACCGTCTGGGTGGTGCACGACTGTATTTCTTTCTAGAAGATTACTGCTGTAATCTGGTGTGACACCTTGTTGTGTGGACACAGACAAATAAATCCCAAGTCTGGGTAAAATAATATCCAAGTCTGGATATTTAGGCGGAGATATTGAACAAAGGATTTAAATCCTTTGTTAAATGGGAGAAGGCGCAAGGATTTATGTTCTCCTTTGGGCGCGCGATTATGAATCGCTGACTTCTTCTTCTTTGCAAGACCAATGCGCGGCCGCGCAAGGTCGAAAGGCTAAAAAGGTTGATTTGTGGTATGATCTCAAATCCTTTTTATGAGGTTTTTGGGACCTTACCCCTTCAATACGCTTCTCTGAATTTACATAATATGAGCTTGCAGGACAAAGGGAAAATGATTTGTCAAAACTATGAAGGTGGCATCCAAGCGGCTTCTATTGTGATTGGCGCCGAAGAGACACAAGCAAATCGATGGGCAATACGCAATATAGAAATACATAACAACCTTCGAGAGAATTTAGTGCGACATAGTTGGAGGCATGTTCCACATGGTTATAATAAATTTTAGTATTTTATTTCTAGTATTGTTTTTTTCTTGGTGGTAATTAAAAAATATTAAATGAACTTTAGTATTAGTTGTCAATTTTTAAGTTACTATATATTAGTATTTTCTTCAAATTAAAGTATTAAATAAATCTAACTTATAATAAAAGACTCCAAATAATGGCACATGGCATTCTCTCCTTCAATCTTATAAACTTTATTTATATTTGTTTAATAAATTTCTTTTAATATTAATATTAATATTAGGGAGGAGATACAATAGGAAGTTTATTTGGCTAAGAAGGTTAGGAAGTGATATTGACCATCCATTTAGTTAATCAAAGGTTAAGATTAAATGATGGAAATTAAAGAGAAGAAAAGAGGCGCGTGAGTTTGTTTAGGGGCATTCTAGTCAATCCAAGGCAATAGTTTCTCTCTCCTCCAATTCCCCTCCATTTTTTAAACGTTAATAACTCTTTCATACGACATTATTTTTTTTATACAAAAATTGCACCAAAAAAACGAGCGTTTTTTTATCTTTAAAACGAGTATACTATTGCTATATTTTCGAATTTTTTTTTGAAAACCCAGTTGCGTAAAACGCAATGGAAAAAAACCCTAAAAATGATATTTTTCTAAAACGCAATGCACCAAAAACACAAAGAAATGTCTTATTTGTAAAACGCAATGGCCAGAAAACACAAAGAAATGTGTTATTTCTAAAACGCAACAGCCTAAAAACTCAAAAGAAAGTATAGTTTCTAAAACGCAATGGACTGAAAACACATAAAAATGTGTTTTACCTAAAACGCAATGCACCAAAAACACAAACACATGCCTTATTTCTAAAACGCAATGGCCAGAAAACACTTAAATGTCTGTTTTCTAAAACGCAATGGACCGAAAACACATAAAAATGTGTTTTACCTAAAACACAATGCACCAAAAACACAAAGAAATGTCTTATTTATAAAACGCAATGGCCAGAAAACACTTAAAAATGTCTCATTTCTAAAACGCAATGGCCTAAAAAAACAAAAGAAAGTGTTCTCTGTAAAACGCAATGGACTGAAAACACCTAAAAATGTGTTTTACCTAAAACGCAATGACTAATAACACTTCAAAAATGTGTTTTTCTAAAACGCAATGACCAGAAAACGCATAAAAATGTCTTATTTTAAAACGCAATGGCATAAAAACACCAAAGAAAGTGTTCTCTCTAAAACGCTTTGAACCAGGACAATAGTTGTCTGTGAATTGTCTGAACCAGGAATGCAGTTCTAAAACGCAATGGCATAAAACTGTCTACGAATGCAGTTTTCCAGAGGCAAATTTATAGAAAATTAATTTTTCTCATGTAGCTCAATCCCAGCCAGGGGCTCTGCCCCTTGGACCCCATCAGGGGCTGCCGCCCCTGGGACCCTGCTACCAGATCGTGAAAATGAAATTAAAGAATTTCTTACATGGATCGAAGCCGATTTCTTCATCGATTGACGAAATTTGAATGATAGAAACACTTATCAGCGATTGAATCGAACGGATGGAGTGATTATCTTCAAAATCACGTGAAAAAACGAGATTTTGAATGAAATTAAACTGGGTTTTCTTCAAAAAAAAAAAAAAAGCTAAAGAACACGTTGATCGGGTGTTTGAATCATTGATTGATGACGAAAATCACACTATAATGTAGTGATTATTGAGATAGTAAGTGAAGAAAAGGTTGGAGATGGTGGGTTTTGAAGTAACTGGGGAGAAGAAGGAAGAAGAAAGGATGGGATTGACTAAAATACCCTTTCTCTTTATTTTAAAATTTGCCACATGTCATAATCCTATTGCTTCATATACTTCCTAGCCAAAATAAACTTCCTATTTGATCCCCACCCATTAATATTATTTAATAACCAACTAGCCTAAGATCCCGCGATTTTCGCGGGTGGCTTAACACAAATATATAATATCTACTGGCATTGAATCCTCAGGTAGATCATCATTTTTGTTCTAGGCCTTTCCAAACTTAGGCTTCACGTCTAAGTCTAAGAACCCGCGAGCTTCGCGGGTTGGTAAAAGAAAATTTCTTCATTAATATCGCTGACATTAAATATTTTGATTTTATAACGGTAAAAGACAACCGAACATATTAGATTACGACAACAAATTGAAATATATGAATATGCAACAATAACAATTCGTTGAAAATCTCTTTATAAACCACATTAGTTGTTTTATCTGTAGGTTTCTCGTCGTTGTCAAGTATTAGTAGTTTGACCCTATCTCGTGTTTTCACCCTTGATAAAGCAACATACAATTGACCATGAGAGAAGACAGGTTGTTTAAAGTACAAACCAACTCTTAAAAGTGATTGGCCTTAACTTTTGTTGAATGTCATTGCAAAACATACGGCCAGTGAAACTTGCCTCCTTTAAAACTTAAAATAATTTGTAAAAGCACATAAAGCATGTGTAATAATTTCATGATATAATAGAATTTCACAGTTACATTAGCAAAGTATAGTTAAATATAACAATAGTATTATAATATTGAACTTATATATTTTTATATAGCAATTGAATAAAAATTGCTAAAAGTAACAAAAAAATTATCCAATTAGGAAAACAATAAGATTTTTTTCTAAAATAAATACCTTGAGTTCGTTGTACACTGAATCAAAATAATAATATCATCCAAATCCTTCCCATATGATAAAGAGAGCTACCAACACAATCCTATTATGTCAAAAGACTTGACAACATAGCCTGAAAAATGACTCTGCTTTCTTTTCCACTAAAAGATTATCTTTTGATATAAAAAAAGAAAAAAATGACTACAACATCTAGCCGGTTGGTTGTTCAACTAAAACCCCTACATTGACAATGGCATGTTCATTTGAAAAGAGTTGGTGGTGGCTCATTTGCAGGGAAAACTGAACTTTCAACACATCCTTAGCCTCCTTTAAGGGCCAAGTGAAAAGCATATTCGAACCCAAAAGGATCTTTTATTCAAAAACAGTATTCAAAACTTTTTGTTTTAATAGAAAGAAAATCAGCTACAAAGACATAGCCAAGCACCCCTTAATAGTTAATGAAAACATGTGGTTTAAGCAATTATTGTAATTAATAAAGATAAACTATAATTAATGAAGATAAACAAACTTACCACTCCTTGAAGTTATTTTGACAGCAAAATTCGGGGTGACTATGCCCCTGGGATTGAATAACCATGATTCATGATATCATATATTAGTAGGAGCAAAACTGAAGGATAGTAGAAAATTTTATACATGTTGGGTCGAACTGGGTGTTCAGGTGCGAAGGCACACATTATTGCAATTATGAATGTTTGTTAGCCGGCTGCTCGTGGTAGGCCTTCTCAGCTGAGATAACCGGAGCGTAAGATGAAAGCATGAAATGGATACGCAGGTACGGTACAGGATTTGTTTGGAACTCGGTAACGTCCACGTTCAACGCTCCGTCAAACCTCAAAGACGTGGTCAACGAAGAAATCACCTGTACATAAAACATTATTAGTTGTTGGTTGTTCCATCACACGCTAACGAAACTAAAAACTAAAAACATACCTGAGAAATCAAACGGTTAAGATTGGTGTAGGTGGGACGCTCGATATCAAGTGACCGCTTGCAAATATCATAGATAGCCTCGTTGTCGAGTAGGACGGATACATCGGTATGCTCTAACAGAGAGTGGGTGGAAAGCACACTGTTGTACGGCTCAACGACTGAAGTTGAGACTTGGGGTGAAGGATACACAGTGAACCCAATCTTCGACTTTTTCCCATAATCAACTGACAGACGCTCCAACAGAAGAGAACCGAGACCAGAACCAGTTCGTTTGTTACCCATTGTTGATGTGATAACCGGATCGTATTGTGTATTATTATCTTTATCTCGAAAATGAAAAAAAGAAAATATGAAAAAAAGAGGAAAAAGAAAAAGATGAAAAAAATAGAATAAAGTTGTAGGTCAAATGACCAATATGTTAGTATTTGTTTCGTGCTTATCCGGTTTATCATGTGATTATGTGTTTAGCCAGTTATTTTGAAAAAAAAAAAAAAAACCCTACCTTTAGCCCTTACCTACCCATTAAAGCCCTCTTGATCCATGTCGAGTTTTAACAATTAGGTGGAGATCTGATTGGCGTACAAGCTTATGATAGTATGCTTCATAGTTCGGTCTTGAGAGTTCACTCGAAATTACATATATATTAGCCGAGAGTTGAGTGAAATTGTGAGGGGTGTCGACATTGCATGATTGGTTGCTTGAAGGTAAGAAAAACTTGATTAGGTAGGCCCGTTTTCATTTAAATATTATGATTCGTCAACCTTTTGAACGTTGTAAGTCTTGCGAAACCGCTGTGTTCGATGATTTCGTAGTTCGCGTTATAATTTGTTTGAGACTTGCGTTATTGTTAAGTGTTTAAATTGGACATGTTGCGTGGGATTTTGCTTAGGGACAAGCAAAAGGTTAAGTGTGGGGATATTTGATGTGATCTAAAATATACATATTTTTATATAAATATTCCTACACTTTACATAGTTTTGAGGGTGGTTTTTTATTGAATGTTACTCTTAATTGGTTCATAGTTGGATTTTAATGGTTTAAATTGAAAACAAGTAAAATGATAGATTTTTAGATATAAAAAAAATAACATGAAAAGCTTTTGAGTTAATGACAATTAATTCATGATATTTTTTTTTTTTAAAAAGTAAACTTCATTCACAAGAACCGCCAACCCAAGCCGGTCCGACAAACTACAACAAAATTACATATTTACAAAAGAACACCAATCCTTCCAGTCTATCCCTTTGTGTTTTGACCTATTCGAAAACCATAAAAAACCCAACGCCTTTATTTCGCTAATAATACCTTCTATCAGGGCCGGCCCAAGGGTAAGCCAAATGAGGCTTGGGCCTTGGGCCACCAAAACTATAGGGCCTCCATAATTTGATGAAACCACAGTTCATTTATAAAAGATTAGGGTGTGGGTTATCAACATATTGATGGTTGGTAGTGTAGTGGTTTTGTGTATGCATGGATGTTGGTGAGACCCGGGTTGGAATCCCTGGTTCACCATTTTTTTTTCTGGTTTTTAAATTTTAACACAATCTTTCAAATAATTACACTTAGGCCCTTCAAGTTTAACTTTCAATCACATACATTTTTTTTGGGAAAAAGGCCACAAGATTTTACTTCGCCTTAGGCCACCAAAATGGTTGAGCCGGCCCTGCCTTCTATTCTAACCGAAACATTCGAAAATTTTACATTATTCCTTGCTCGCCAAAGACTCCAGCAAGTAATCAGTAATTGCATTTTGCTACGTTGAAATTGCATGAACTATTTGCTAAATGAATTAATGTGGTCTACATAATAAATGGTAGCTTTGTCATGAGAATTAAATGAGAATTTTATTGAGGTTGTTTGAAAATTGTTTTGTGGTAGTTAACTCAAGAATTAAGGCGTGGAGATGGAGTTTGTCATATTTGAATGTGGACAAGATTTTATCAAAGGCAAGAGAAGGATTCCATTTATTTTATTGTTTTCGAAAACAATAAGGGACGAAAGAAAAGCATAAGGCAGGAGCTATTCTTTGGACAACATCAACATTAAGTGGGCCGCCAAAAATCTGATTTCCACTATGCATGTTCGAAATATTAGTGGGTCTTGAATTGTTTTATTTGGGCTTTGAAAACAAATATTAGCGGGTTAATAAAAAACCCCAAAAAGCTACATGCACACATATATAGTGGACGTAAGAAAGGAGTTGGGGGATCTCTCATTAGTTTGCGAAAAAAGCACCAGGCGACAAAAGGATTTGGGAGCAAATTATTTTCGAATACAGCTGGAATTCAAGAGTCGTACAGGAGCATACAAGCTGTTGGATTCGAGGAGAGAAGAGTGTGGTTCGTGATTGAAGATTGCAACCCGTAACGGTTTCGTATTCAATTTTTTATTTTAATTAATTATGAACATGTTTTCATCTTTTAGACTTCGTTTTGAATCTGATACAATGTTTAGAGGCTAAAACTTTTAAAGCCGCTTAGGTTTGGATGATCTAATGATGCGTGTTTGATATTTATTTTGACTATATGACTTTGACAATGTTTTGGAGTAAACTGGTTATAAGTTGTTGCTAAAATTGATTGTGTATATTCTTGTTTTGCTGAATTTATTGATTTGGTTGATGAGTTTAATGCTTTTGGCAGGAATAAGTCACCACTATTTGTGTTAAAACTCGCTTTTAGGTTGTTTATTCGCGATTCTCAATCTATTTGTTTGAACTTGGTAACAAGTCATAACATAAAATCAATTTAAAATCAGCTAGACATTAGTGTGCACCATCTTCTTTGATTCGAAAGATAATTAGAAGTTGCTAGGTAATTCTGTGCATTGTTTGGTAGTTTTGAGCACCTGATAACTCGGGGTTCGTCTGCTTATTCGTGTTTCAGTCAGTCCTAGGATTTTAGTGTGTCATCTTATAGCTTGCTTCACATCTAGAGGGTTGGTTAAGGGTAATCCTTTGCAATTTAATATTTGTGGGATTTAGGACCTTTAATTAGGCTTGTTTCCTTATAGCACTCCATCACACGTTTTGGTTATTTTATTGGTCGGTTTTTAGGTTCTTGAGTTAGTGGGTCGCTTTCCTTGTTACCTAATTACTATAGGATTTATTCTCTTTCACAAGAGAGTAGTCAGTTAGAAACCGAAACCTAAGTCATTTGTCAAATTATTGTCTTCACGTGTCATTAGTGATTCCTACCTAAGTGGTTTGTTCATCTCTCCTGGTTAAGTTCACCGTTTTTAGTTGCCTTCGTGTTCGTTAGGTTCGTTAGCTAGTAAATTTAGTTAAAACATTATTTAAATTAATTCTAAAATAAAAACCAAAATTCTAAAAATCAATTTAGGACTAGAATTGTGATTAGGGTTAATTATTATAAGTGCCAGTTTAGAGTCCACGGTTCGATACTCGGTCTTGCTAGTTATACTACTTTCACGTCCGGTTCATTTGCCGTTGTGTGTAGTTAGCGAGTTCCACTTTTAAAACTTGGTCATAAAAAAAATAAATTGCAAAAATCACACATCATGAAGTTTGTTGGGAGTTTTTCGTATGGTTTAGAATTTGCAGATTGGAAGAAAGCAGATGGAGGTAGTTGCCTGTGTGGCGGAGGTTTAGTGGTGTATCGGAGGTGGGTTCAGGTTGGAAGATAATGGTGGTAGATGGTGGATCGGGTATTGGTTTGGTGGTGTGTTGAAGATGGGTTCAGGTTGAACTGACGAAGATGATGATTAATAATAATAATAATAATAATAATAATAATAACAATAAATACGGGGTAAGATTACCAAAATACCCTTACCTATAACAGTCAAACAAACAACTGTTGACTGACGGCAGGGGGTAATATTGCGACAGAACATCAACGTTGGGGGGTGGGGAGGGGGCGCAAATTGCAATTATTTCTAGGAGGGGGTCAGAGTGCCAACTGACTTAAACAACAGGAGGTAAAATTGCAGTTTACTCTAAATATTTTTACATGTTTATTTACTATTTTATGCTATAAATCAAATAATTATAAGGTCCATTCTCAAAGTGTTGAAAGCATCTTTAACTAATATTGCCAGTATTAAAAAAATATACTATACTATGTTAGAACCCCGTGTATTACACGGGTTGAATAAATATAATTTTATATATTAAATAATAAAAAGTTATATCTTTATGAAACTCGCATATTGTACGGGTTAAATAAATGTAATTTTATATATCAAATAATAAAAAAGTTATATCTTTAAAAACCATATGTATTACACAGATTAAATAAAGATAATTAGAAGTTGCTAGGTAATTCTGTGCATTGTTTGGTAGTTTTGAGCACCTGATAACTCGGGGTTCGTCTGCTTATTCGTGTTTCAATCAGTCCTAGGATTTTAGTGTAACACCTCGAAAATTTCGGGTTTAATAATAAAATGACACGTGTCATGTAAGACAAAACGCGTTGAAAAACCCGGATTTAATAAAGATAATTCGGTAGGATTTAAAGTGGCGTCATGTTAAATTGTTACCTCTGAACGACCTCAATTGTAAATCCCAAGACCCGATATAATAATACTACACATTTCTCATGCCACAATTCAGAGAATTATTGCCAATAATAGACTTGCAAAAGCATGACAAGATCTCACGAAGAAAAGCAACGATAGTCCTTGTTTTCGGGTCTTGTAAATGCATTCAAAGGAAACAAGAACAAATGGTAGGGTATTCTACAGAATGATACACTTTAGGAGGGTCCTAAGTTGCAAATAGAGGCCATAAAGTCGTACAAGTGGGCTGCCTTTTCGAATAAATGAAGAAACAAGCAAACAGCCCCTGAAGAGGCCATACGCATCGTAGGCCTAATGTCCCTACGATGCGCAGGGGGTGCCCAGTTCCGAAAAAACGGGCTGTTGCCTGTTGTGCGCGTTTCTGACCCACTAAACCGGTTGTTAACATAATTTAAAGACCCCTAGACATCCCTAAGCAGTAGCAACAAGTGTTTAATGGTTATGGATGGCCCTAGAGTTAGTTGTCAACTTGTTGTGGTGTATGCACAAGTATAAAAAGGCCTTCAAGTGCACATTCATTCTTCACTCTTGCAACTGATCTTTGGAGCATTCCTGGAGCAAAGGAACTCTCCCTTCTGATCAAAATTCGTGCATTGGACTATTGTAAGTCTTCTAGTTCTTATTTGGTTGTGTTTAGCTTAGTTAATTAGCTAAAAGTCAAACCGTCGTAATTACGGTTTGACTTCGAGATTAGTCACTAATGACTCAGTCTTATCTCGAATTAAAAGTAGTTTTAGAATGGTATTTATGTGGGTAATAAAACCCCAAAAGGGTTTCCCCTGATCACCATCCTAAGCAGGTCAAATGTCGGGTCAAACATTTACTTAAAAAGTCAACATATTGCTTAAAATGTCAATTATGCATAATTAGCTATCTAGAACATTTGTAACCTGTTTGAACATTGTTATAACTTAGAAATAAGTGTAAGAACATGTCCCAACATGTTCAACCCAACTATTTCCTGTTTAGACCCGGTTCGGAACCGAAAGACACATAGTTTGACTTTTCGGTTGACTTTCAGTTCTGACCCGTTTGGGCATATTTTAGAAATGCCTCAGAGCTTTAATTGGATTAGGATACATGTTAGAACGACCCTCTGTGATCATACACCTTGGTTCACTAGTTATCCAATTATTATGCAAGTTTCCGTTAAATGCTCATACTTGGACCGTTATGCCCTTATCACCTTAAATCATGATTTATGAAAATGTAAAAGTGTAGAAACATTGAATATTGATATAAAGACTTGCATGCAAAGTTTGACATCAGTTTGGCTTATAGATTAAGAGTTATGCTCGTTATCGCTAAACTAATGTTTTATGTTAACATAATGGCGTAATTAGCATATAGCCTAGTTAAACATGCTTTTTGGTATCAAACGAATTACCCACTGATATAATATAATATTTTGGGAATTTTAAAGATTTTTAATTAATTTTAGGCTGAGCATAACTCGTAGTCATAGGCTTAACCCGTTAATTGTCGGTTTTGCCCTTACGGGCCATAAAATGAGTTTTACTTATCTAAACGACTCCAAACCTTTTTCTACTGATTGGTTATGATAAATAAATTAATTTAAGACTTCTGGAAATGTAAAAATATCAGATTTAAGTATGAAACCCGGAAATGGCCTTAAATCGCCATAATTAGCGTTTTTAACGCATAGTATGTCTTAATATCATATTAGACATACCCGGGTTGATACCTACTGATATAAGAAGCAAATTATAATATTTTAACAGTAAGCAAAGGTTAATAAACTCAGACTTCGTTTTTTTTTTGAGCTTTTCGGCTTATGTGAAATTACCAAAATACCCCTACGGGGCATAGTTTGGTTAAATATGATAAATTTCACATACATGACTTAGCCTACTGTTATAACACATTAAAATAAGTATGTTTACTAAATTACATCAGATCTGTAACTCAGTTTAACATATAAACGCTTTTACAAACTTTAAAATGACCAAACTACCCCTACGGGGCATAGTTTGTGTTTAAATTAGTTCGGGGCATAACGAAAGACATCCTACTGATGTTACAACATATTTGAAGCATATTAACTTAGGAAACCTGTATATGGCTCTTACGGATACCCGTTACGCATTTTACGCGTTCGGCTCGGTTTATGTAACAAGTTTACATAAATTAGCCGAAACGGGTCAAACCTTATCGGTTTAATCTCAAAATCCAGAATGTGAATAATGAACCCATATTAAACAAGTCTTCAAACTTGTCGGGTCTGAATCACATTCTATCCGGTCTTCGCTTAATAGTGCGTACGAACCGTATCTTCGAAACTAGCCGGTCTAAGCTTAGGCATAATTAAAGACCCGCTAGGATTCTAATAGGTTATATTTAACCTTCGTTCCAGATTAGGAGAAACAGTAAAAGCTACCTGCTATTTTATTATTGTGACTATACTTTGCATCAAGGTAAATACTTTTAACTTATTTTCCCTATACGGGCTTGGGTTACGGTACATAGCGTACCGCTTGATCGAGCATCAAATCTTCCACGTTTAGTGGTTAATTGAATAATTTGATCGGCTCGTTTTAAACAGATGTGTTTACTTTACAGCCTTTGGGGGGTTAATGACCATGTCCCGGATATCCTCGGCATTATCTTACGAGATAGCCACGACCTGAGCACGGGGTGTAGGCGTACTCCCGTGTATAACTCACATAAGTGGTGTGTCTATTGATCTTTAACCCGGAATACGTTCCGGGCTACTGAACGCATAAGTAACATGTAAATCGTTCACAAGATTATAATATTAAATAATTCTCCCAAGTTAATAAAAATGTTTATGCCATGTGCATCCAAACCAATTTTCAATCATTTTATAAAATGAGTCAGTTGAATGTATTTACCAGTGTAAACTGACGTATTTTCCCAAAAAGATTAAATGCAGGTACTAGGCGAAATAGGCTGGGATTCTCCTAAGCATCATTAGAAGTCTCGCAAACTTAGAGATGCCGAAGTCTGTTGAACCATAAACAATATTTTGTTATTCGATCCTACTGTGGATAAACACCGGATAAATTGTGACTTTGTTTACAATAAATAAATTCGGTTGTATCTTATTTTAAACTTGCTTCCGCTGTGCATTATATTATTGTGTTGTTTGACTATTACGTTGCCAACCACGTCACGATACTCCCCCACCGGGCCCACCGGTGACACGTGGAAATCGGGGTGTGACAGGTTGGTATCAGAGCCAACACTGAGTGAATTAAACACTAGCCTTTTGTGTTTTATCTCAGTTACACAATTGCACATATCTAAACTTTTGAGTCTAGACTTATAACATAGGACAAATTCCACTATTGATTGTGTTGTCCTTTATTTAAAATTTTGCATATATCTTTGTATTATTATCTCATGCTTTATCTACAGGAATATCGAAAATGCCGCCAAGATTCTTCCGAACACGGGGACGCGGTAAGGGGCCTACAGCCGCCCCCAATGATCACGAGGCAGGACCATCCAATACACGGGCTCCGACGGCTACGGAAAGCGAAGACCCTCGCCGAAACCGGCGAAACCAGGTTGAACCAGCCAGACGGTCGGTTTCGCATAGCTCGACACCGCCCGCACTTAACCCATATGAACCTCACAACACACAACCTTCATATGTACCTCTACAAAGGTCTTTGTCCCATCATTCCTATGGGGACCCCACACCTGTCTTCAGAGGCCAGTTTAACCCGGCCGATTACTTGCAAGAACCCGTGGGTTTCAACCCACTTGGGCCTGACGATCACTTCTCCGGTGATCAAGCCGACGACATGGACGAGGATACGGACCCCGTCATGCCTGCGAGCGGCACTCCGAACCACCCGATTGAGATCTCCGATGGTTCGTCTTTCCACGGATCACCCTATGGTGGTCCAGATAGCTTCCAGGCTTTATTTGATCAGCAACAGTGGTATTACACACCCTCACACCACTCGTCATCACATGGGCAGCACCAGCAGCAGCCGTATCATCAGCAACAGGAGCCACAACCACAGCCGCATCATCAAGATTCTTCGGAGGATCATCGCTTTGTGGCAGTTACGCCACCACCTCCACCGCCACCAGTTCAGCCAGCACCTCCTCAACCGCCAAGGCATAGAAGAACCGGTGCTCGCATATCTGTGCGACCGGGGGGCTTCACTTTTGATTCCCCACGACAGTCTAGTGCTAGTCACTACCCACCGCACTATGAGGACCCACAAATGGGTGGGCCTTCGCAGCCAGCTTTTCAGCAGCCGCCTCCAATGGGTTTTGAAAACCCGATACCAGCATACCCAGGTGGTATGGGCTACAACCCGTTTGAGCCACCAACACATCATAACTACGGTTATGGAGAGGCTGATCCATACTCGGTAGCAGCGAACTATGGCACGCAAGGACCTTATGGGGATCCTTGGGGGGTGAGTTACCCAACACAGGGATACTCGATACCGCCTAGGCCCATCATAAGGACGCAGTCGCAGCCACCACGATTTTCTCCAAATAGGGAGGAAATTTTGCATAGGTTGGAGCAGGTGGAACGGGAAGCACATGAAGAACGAAGGGAAAGGCAAACATTCCTCCAAGGACTGATGGGTCTAATCAAGGGGAAGAACAAGAAGAATCGTTAAATTCTTCCATCGCTGATGTATAAGCCCCTGCATGGGTGTAGTTGATTGTTAAGCCCCTGCGTGGGCGTGCTTGGTTGTTTTAAACCCCTACGTGGGTATGTGTGGTTTGAATAAGTAGTCCCTGCGTGGACATGTATTATATTTAGCCCCTTCGTGGGCATGTGTGTTATTTAACCCCTACGAGGGTAAGTATCTGTTGACCCCTACGAGGGTAAGTTTGATATTGGAAGACCCGTTTAGGGCAAATGTGTAATATTCTAAAGAAATTAATGGAATGTTATTTTTATAAATTTCATAGTTGCCATTTGAGCATAAATAAATTATAAATGAAATAAATAAATTAAAATCATTTTTTTTAATAAATCTGCCTATGTAATTAAGGATCTAATAGTGTGAAACCTAGCCACGTGTCAAATATAAGACCGGGCCAAAATGGTAAGACCTGTTTAAAAGATTCAAATCCCGGTTAACATCTTAAAACATGTTAACACTCCTGGCAGAAGTGATTCGCTAAAAATCACATGTCATTCTTAAATGAATAAGGATTCTTTAGAAGATTCCTAATCCAGTTTAATGATCTCTGAATCCTGGATTTACATCATCAATTAAGATAATTATACTTAACCATACGTGGTAATATAGTGCTTACGGGCCTTGCTCATTTCTACATGAGCCAAAAGACAGTGGTAGCTATGACTCCCTGTCCAATAAAGGTAATGAACTAGGTTCAAACCTTAAAAGTCTTGATTCTCTGAAATCATAGTTTATTAAATTGTCCATGTGACCAAGCCTTATGTGCTAATATATATTGTTATTGTTATGTTTAGGATAAATTTTAATTGAAATCCTAAATTAATACGATTAATAAGTTAACCAAATATGGTCTATGTTACCATGGTTAACGAGTTACCCTAAGGGGTAATTCCATAATAAAATCCCAAATAAAATATTGACCTTGTTTTCTGCAACAGTTCAATACAAATGGCTGACTCCAATGAAGGCAATAGCCATCCGGTGGAGCCAAATGAAAACGCCCAGATTACACTAACGGGTGCTGAACTAAAAGCAATCATAGACGGAGCTATCACACAAGCTTTGGATAGACAATATGACGAATACAGTGGTACTCGGAGTAGGACCCACTCTGTGTCACAGTCAAAGCCAAGGACCCATTCTGAGGCTCATAATAAACCTCCTCCCAAAAAGGATGGACCAAAGAAAAACGATGATGATCGCCAGTCCACCAACCACCAAAGTAATCCATCTCAGCAGTTGATACTGCATCAGGGACACCGTAACAAGGGTTGTACATATAAGTACTTTGTATCTTGTAAACCCAGGGATTTTACGGGAGAAAAAGGAGCCGTAGACTGCATGACGTGGCTGGATGAAATGGACACGGTCGTGGACATCAGCGGATGCGCTGAAGGTGATGTGGTTAAATTTGTCTCACAGTCCTTCAAGGGTGAGGCGTTAGCTTGGTGGAGATCACTGATGGAGGCCTCAGGAAAGATCCCGTTGTATAGCATGACGTGGGATCAATTCATGGCACTGATCAAAGAAAACTTCTGCCCTCAACATGAGGTGGAAAAGATAGAATATGACTTCCTATCACTGGTTATGAAGAACCTCGATTGCCAAGCTTATCTGACAAGCTTCAATACACTATCCCGGTTGGTACCTTATCTGGTAACCCCGGAGCCTAAAAGGATCGCTCGTTTTATTGGTGGATTAGAGCCCGAGATCAAGGCCAGTGTCAAAGCTTCTCGGCCAGTTACCTTCAGGTCTGTAACTGACCTTTCCTTATCCCTCACACTGGATGCGGTCCGGCAGAGATCGCAGAGGAA